>VZTI01001471.1:865802-1077529 GCA_013397865.1 Struthidea cinerea
CGGCAGGCGGGGGGCGTGCGGTGAGCGGGGGCGCCGGGGGCTCCGGGACACGGCCGCGTTCGGAGCTCGGTGACCGTAACCCCGCTGTGTTTCACGGGTTTTGCAGCACCATCGTCCTGAACAACCCGCGGCGGCGGAACGCGCTGTCGCTGCCCATGCTGCAGAGCCTGCGGCGGGACCTGCTGCACGACGTCAAGAGCCGGGAGCTCCGCGTCATCGTCATCGCGGGTACCGCGGCACCCGGCCGGGCGGGCAAGGGGCACACACCGCGGAGCGCGGAGCTGGAACCCCAGCCTCGCTCGGAATTACAGCAAACGGGGCGGAAAGGGAGCTGCGTGTTTCCCTAATGCTCCCGTGGTCTCCTGGGGCTGCCGGCACCCGGCAGACCTCCCGGTCACGCTGTTCCTGTATACTCACCCCAGCTTCCCCCCTCCTGTACTTAATTCCTCATTCCTAACACAGCATTAGCGACTGACTTGGGGTTTGTTATGCTTTTGATTTTGGCCAATATGTCTACGTATTAGCACGTTTCAAAATGTCAGCATTTCAGTCGGGCTATGAGGGTGTTTACACTCGGTGAGTTGCTTCCTTTTGTAAAAACCATCGGCAGTTCAGGGTTAGGGTTGATTGGTTTAAGACTGTATGTAAAGAATACTTTAAACAGAACAAAAGTCAAACAAAAGTTCTAAAACTTAGCAAAGTAAAGCATTAGCATTCCCAGAAAGGGGTTTTGTGCAGGAACTGGCAGAACTACGGTGACATTTGTTGCCTTCGTTGACAGGTATAGACTGTAGTAAAAAACAGGGTTTCTGCCAGTCGGGTGCTGTGTTTCCCTTCTCTGAGCCAGGAGCAGCCTCATTATCGTTGCCAGCGGTTTGTCAGAACTATTTTTAAAACACTCCAGTGAAGGAGAGACCGTAATATCAATACCACAGGCACCTATAACCCAGGGATGTAAAACAGCCTCTCTCAGAGCCTGTTAGTTTCCTTCCATTTATGTATTAACCTGTAGAGTTCTTAATGAAACTTGAGCTGTACTTAAGCCATCTTTTTTTCCTCTGCTATTTTAAGATAACCTTCCTCTGCCTCCCTCCCAAACATCTCAGAGAAATTGGTTTATTAATTTAGGATGATGCTGTTTCCTATACATGGGGGGAAACTCTGTGTGTTAGGGCACACACATGAGAGTGGAAGTGAGCTGATCTCACAGGGGTGAGTTTAAATATACATACTCCTCATTTTAAACAGCAGTGACAAATTTTGCAAAACACTGAAGACAGCGCTCTGGGAGTTTGTGAGCACAATTGTGTTTGGTTTTTTAGAAATTGCATGTTCTTGTTTATTTCTAATTCCCCTGCTGAATGAAGTGCAAAAGAAGAAATTTCAAGAAAATAAAAGATTCCTCAGAGAACGCTTTGGGCCTTTAACACAGACTTTGCTCTAGATTCTTCAATGAGGTTAAAATGCAGATGTATTTAATCTCCAGATATTTATTGCCAACCACATGAGCTGACTGATGTTAATTGTGTGGTTATTTCTGGACAGATTGTGTCTCAATAATCTGATCCATAAGAAATAAATCCATAGGTGAGGTTTGGTCTGCATAGGTGTAGCTGGAAATGTCACATCCGTACAAATACCTGAGAAGTTCTGAAGGATTGAAAAGCATCACATTGGTTCATTCCAGTGGCAGCTATTCTCAGGACAAAGGAAAACTGTTGTAAAGATTGTGTACCTGGAAAGAGTGTTCTGATCTTAGCAAATCCAAAGGTTAGTTCCACAGAAACCTCTTTTGCTGCCCAAACCCTGGACATGCTTTTGGGGGTTCTCTAGATGACAGTTTAGCAGTTGAGAAAACACCCCAACAGCACTTCTGGTTCTCCTGTAGCAGAATAACCTTTTTTCTTTCTTTTTCCATTGTGACCTTCAACGCCACGACAGAAAAAATATTGATGCTTATTTAGCAAAAGTTAATAATTAATTCTGGGTACAATAAATAGGGACTAAGTGTATTTATCAGTCTGAGAGCAGAGCACTCCAACCTTGCTCCAGCTGACAAGTTTGCATTGTAGCGAGGAGGTGTTTTGAACATCCTTACACAAAACTGGGCTCAGAGGTGTGAAGTGCATTATTTCTGACTGAGTTAAGTGGAATGGAAGTAAAATGAGACCTTGAAAAATGATGATGGGTGTTACTGTGCTTAAATGTTGCATTGCAGCAATTTAAAGTTACCACAAAACCCAGAAGGCAATCTTTTGGAATTCTGTTCAAAACTCCCTCCCCAAACTCCTTTTTGAATGTTGACATGTCATTGACATCCCTTGAGCTGGGACGCTGATATGCTGCTACCCCTGGTTTCTTTATTAATTCAGACTGACTTTTCCTGAAATTCTCTGCAGCTGAAGGACCTGTATTTTGTTCCGGCCATGATTTAAAGGAACTGTCAAGTGAAGATGATGTGAAGCATCATTCCCAAGTATTTGAATTATGTGCAGAGGTAAACAGTTCTTCCTGAGTGCCTCTGCCTTTGCCTGGTGTTAAGAGCAAGCATTGGTTTAAGGAGGGACAGCATTGGTCATCTGCTTGCTAAAGCACAGACTGTTCCTACAGATTCCTTCAGATTCCTTGATTTTTGCTGCCCTGCTATTTTAGTACCTGATCCTGGTGAAATTAATGTTTTCCCTGGATTTCTTTACATGTAAATAGAAGGGCTAGAATGCAAATGTGCCTATCTCCAACAATGTGCACAGTCAGGGTGTGTTCCTTAGTTGAGTCAGTGTTCCTTGCAGCTGAGTATTTGGGCAATGTCTTTCCTAGAAGTCTAGGGATAACCACCTTCAAATCACTTTTAATCAAATGTTCCTTCCCAGCATTTAGTTAAAAGCTCAGGATCAGCCTATACATCCAGTAGACAACGTGAAAGTAAGATCTGATTCACTGGTTGTCCAAGTTCTTGTTAAAGACCAAGGTCAGGGAGGTGGGGAAGTTAAAGTGAACCCTGGAGCCTTTGGAGAGAATGGCAAAATCCCCTTTGATTGTGGTGGTGCTAGAATTTGACCCTTGATCCTGCTCAGTGTGACAACAGAAAGTCTTTTGAAACCTTTTGTTCTAGTTCCTCCAGTACTAATGATCTCTAAGACATTGCCAAGCCCATATTTAAGGAATGCTGTAACAGCCATGTGTGAAAGCTACAGCCGAAGGGCCCTTTGTCATCCTTTCATCAGAAAGGAGCCAAGATCCAACGGTTTGGGGGTTTTTTGATAGAGAGGAAGGTACTTTTGATGGCTTCCAAAACAGGATCGTGTCTTCCTGAATTTCCGTACTGACCACTGTCTTTTGTGCATGCAGGTTATGACTTTAATCCAGAAACTTCCAGTGCCAGTGATTGCCAAAGTAAACGGCTTGGCTACAGCAGCTGGCTGCCAGCTCGTGGCAAGCTGTGACATCGCGGTGGCAAGTGAGAAATCTCAGTTTGCTACTCCTGGAGTAAACATTGGGCTGTTCTGCTCCACACCAGCTGTGGCCTTGGGCAGATCTCTTCCAAGGAAGGTAGGCTTCCTTCCCAGATACTCTTTGTAATTTTGCAAGAAGTAGATTCCCGTGTTGGAAGTTTTAGTTCCATTGCCTGAACTTTATTTTCCTGAGGTACAGCATTCAAAATACTTTATTTCAAAAGGCATCTCCATAACTCTTTGGACTGGGAAAAATAATAAAGGGTAAACTCTGTTTAGGAAAGGCATCTTCCTACTGATGTGATTCCAAGCAGCACGAGCTCGTCCCAGCTGCCCACCAGCTCAGCAATCCCTTTCCTTTCCAACAGACAGCTCAGGGCCTTAGCCAATGATGTTCTCCCCTGAGGAGGAAACCCCTGCAAGTTCAGGATAATAATCCCACTGAGGCATCAATTCTTGCCAGGCAGTGACATTTCAGTGCCAGCAGGATCTGCCTGGCTGTAGATCAAGATGCTTTAAATAGCACCTAAAACCCTCCTATGCTGTCTTCCTGTTCTATGTCCTACTGATTGTGGCTGCACATCTCTCTGTACATAAAAAATAGTACAATCTGTAAGGCTTCCATAACTGAGAATAGAAATTTTAAGTTCTGATCCAATTGGATTCATGCAGACAGACGGTCCAAGCCCAGCAGGGCTCTGCTGAGATGCAGTGACTGAACTGCCCACATCCCCTTGCTGGATAAGAGCTTCAGCTTGAAATTTCCCATCTGCAGGGACATCCTGTTCAAATAGCGCCCATGGGGGATTTTTCCAAGTCTGCTCTTGTGTGCAGTTGTAGCTGCTTCTGAATTAGTATTTCTGGGCTGTAGGATTACCTTTTTAAAACGTGTGGGATATACTTTTCTCTGTGCCACTTTTCAAAGCAGTAAGAACATTCCCTACAGTTTCCAAGACTGATGATTTTTACCTTTTAACAAAAGAAGTGTTGCCATTGTTTGTAGCTACCAGAGCAAAGATGCTAATGAAGATAATCAGCTCTTATGATTCAGGCAGTGGTCAATTGCATCATGAGTCTTGGAAAACCATCTTTATTGATACATAACATTGAATAGTCACTGAGTATTTGGGGAATTTTTAGTTTCAAACCTCAAGCACCAGATGCTGAAAGCAGCAGGAGACTGAAATAATGTGGCTATAAAAAGTCCATATTTAAAACCACTCATACTAAACTTAAAACTAGGACAAGTGTTTTCAAAAACCGCACATATGCCCAGCTTAAAATACCAAGTTCGGTCATTTGACATTGTAGATGATCCACCTCTCTCTTAATTCCTACAGCAATCACTAGAGATTGTGGGCTTTTGGAGAGAAACCCAGAGGTGTCAGTTTAGGACAGCTGGAATCAGCAGGCAGGCTTGAAGAGACCAGCTTTAGACCCAGTCCTTCTCTTTGCTGAGACCTCTTAACGGGTCATTGGCAGTTTAAAAGACCAAAAGATTTAAATCACTTGTGAAAAGAGTAACTTGTACTTGAAGGAGGAGGCTGAAATTCCCCAAACAAAGCAAAGCACTAAGGCAGTTAGGTTGACTTAATAGAGTATTCTTCCTTGTTCAGGTGGCACTGGAGATGCTTTTCACGGGTGAACCTCTCTCTGCCCAAGAAGCATTAATGCACGGGCTCGTCAGCAAGGTGGTACCAGAAGACAGGCTGGAAGAGGAGACCATGAAAATCTCTCAGAAGATATGTGAAAGCAGCAAATCCGTCCTGGCCTTGGGGAAAGCCACCTTTTACAGACAGATAACCCAGGACCTCGACACTGCCTACAAAATGACTACTAAGGTCATGGTAGATAATTTGACTTTGAGAGATGGGCAGGAAGGTATCGAAGCCTTTGTTCAGAAGCGTAAGCCTGTCTGGTCACACTCTCAGGAGAAGAAATGAGCCCTGTCTCTAAACAAACCTTAGCTGTGCTTTATGATTCTTCACGCAGTTGCCTTTGGGAACCATATTTTTGTTCTTACTGAAAGTTAATTTCTCTTCTTACATATGCCAGACACAATAAATTTACTCTAAGTATGTAATAAATGTTAAGAAAAATCAAAGACAATGGGTTTTCTGAGCAGTGAATTTAATCTGTGGTTTTAGAAGTAACTGTGCTGCAAAAATCAGTTTAAGGTGTCTCAGGTTGCATAGGGAGTCACAGGGACTGAGAGAGAGCTCCGATCACCCTGTTCAGAACCTCCCCCCCGTAGTTCTGGATGAGAATTGATATTTATTGTTATTAATAGAGAATTGAAGGGCTTGGACACATTCCAGAGATGATGTAGTATGTATCATAATGGATGTGTTAGTTGGGAAGTCCGTCGTTGTGCTCAAAGCTGGGCTGTTACCAGCACTGGAGCAGTTCGGCCATGGATTTACAGACTTGACAACCTCCAACAAAAGGGATTCAGCTGCTCCCCTGGGTAATCAGTTACAACCCTCCAGGTTAATTTTTTATTAATGTCCAATCTGAGCCTTGAAGCAGCATTTTCTGGTCATTACCCCTTGCTACATTATTTGGCATTATTGAGAAAGTTTAGCTCCATTATCTCTCTATTCAAGCAGTCACAGGCTACACTTCGACCATACTCAGACTCCTCTCTGCCAGACTGCACAGCCCTGCTTCCTCCACCCTCCCTGTAGGTCATGTTCTCTGGGGTAACCAGTTTGGCACCCCTCCAGTGGACCACTTCCAGTTTCTCCACATTCCTTTTGTACTGGTTGTGCCAAAACTGGACTGTATCCTAAATATGGCCTCACCAGAGCTGAGCAGAGAAAAGCAAAATAGCCTTCCATGTGCTGGTCTGTGAGTAGTGCTCAGTGTGTGTTTGGTCTGCTCTGTGACGAGAGTGCACTGCTGGTTTGGATTTCCAGCAGGAATGTGCCCTGCCAGTCCACTCCTCACTGTACTGGTGTCCTGTACTCGTTATTCTTCCCAGGTGAAGAAACTTTCATTTCTCCTTAGATCGTGGTTGGTTTGGATCGAAGCCAGGCCATTTGTCAGCCATTGCCCCAATTTTGCAGAATCTGCAGATTTGCTGAGGATGTGTTATTGATGACAATACTGGATGAAAGCAGCCTTGGTATCAATCCATGGTGGTCAGCATGGAATGACCTCCCAGCAAACACATTTTTTCTGAAGTTCCACATAGCCAAATCATGAGGGCTCATCCATCTCATCCTTAAATAGACACCTAAGCCAGACCACGTGAATCACAGTATGGATGGGCCTTTTTTCTTTGTTGACAGTAGAAACAGCCTGAAGTGCTTGATGCAGACTCAGATGTCTTAAGTTAGATCAAATTAATCCTACCTATGGCTACTAAAACTCCAAATGTGGAACTATCATTTATACATGTACAGCCCCACAAGGCAAGTCCCTTTTCCATCTACAGGTTCAAAAGAACGAAAGTTTCATTTCTGCTGCAAGTTTTAATTTTAAGAATGGAAACTTAAACTTTAATTCAGCATTAAACTGTTTCCATAGAAATGTGAAAAATGTGCATCCTTGGCACTAGTTGTTTTAAAAATATAAACTTTTATTGTCACCACCAGGAAACATGGGTAAGTTTTTTACAAACTCACATAGTTTATATAGGTTAGAAACTGTTCTGAGCAATTAAGAGATGGAAGAGTTAAATCTGGAGCCCAGTAACCTTCATCATGTCCTTTCCAATGCAGTAAGATGCTGCACTTAGACTCTGTTCCCACATGCTGCTCTAAAAGCATTAGGAAAGAGTAAATTGTTTTTAAAAATATTTATATTTAATGGCTATCTTGCAACTACTCAGCAAATCTCAACTGGCTCTTTTGTTCCAGGCTTTTAGAAATAAGTACATTATCTGATTTTTGCAGAACAGTGCCCTTTCCAGGGCACTTTGCAGTAATAAAATGGTTTCACTGGCCATCTAACAGCATGAGTGACAGTTTAGATGAGCACACTCTTTCAGATATTTAGAAATTCTTCTGCAGTTGATTGCCATCTACACGAGATAGGGTTTGGCATTATTATTAACTCCATTCAGATCTCGAAAAGAAAAAATATTTTTGTTTTAACTCAGTTTTCACAGTATTTGTGCTACTTCATGCAATAAAGTAATTATGTAATTATAGAATTGTAGGATTATCCTAGAATGGTTTGGGTTGAAAGGGACCTTAAAGACCATCTAATTCCAACCCCATGGCAGAGACACCTTCCATTAGACCAGGTTGCTCAGAGCCCCATCCAGCCTGGCCTTGAACACTTTTAGTGATGGGGCAGCCACAGCTTCTCTGGGCAGCCTGTGTCAGTGCCTCACGACCCTCAAATTAAAGAATTTCTTCCTAATATCCAATCTAAACCTACCCTCTTTCAGATTCAAACCACTCTGCCTTGTCCTGTCACTAGTGCTTTTGTAATTAGCAATCATCAGTTCTAAAAATGTTGGCATCCTCAGGGACATTTCCCTCTTGCTTGAGCCACTAGACAGAAAAGGTTCAGAAGGTTTTATAACATTCTCACACTGGCCTCTGAAGACTGACAAAACAACTTAATTTTTCATTTCTGTCTTGCATGGGCTTTTTATTTTTGCCCACATCTGCCCTTATTGTTTAATTTAATGGATTTACAGGCTATTCCTGGGAAACAGAGCAGTTCCAGAATTATTAATTAAGTACTACAGCCAAGAAACAGCAAACCAAATGATAGATTGGGAGTCTTACCACCATGGTTATCTGCTGCCTGAGGGAAGAGTTTGTCCCAAAATAGCAAGGAGCCTATCCCTTGTCACCCCCTCCAATTTTATTAAAGAATCTCTCTGCAGCAAAGACTGCCAGGTAATTAGTCTAGTTTCAAGTCATCCTAACAGCATGTGGCTCTGGAAACTAAGTACAACTCCATCTGCATACAGCCTCTGGGATGCAGCTTATCCTTGGAAATGACCAGCGTTTTCTATCCATATATACAGGGACAGCTGGAAAGGAAACCAGTCATGATATGCAAGCAATTGTCACTGTTGTACCGAGTACAGCGAGAAACAACACGATCCAAGTTCAGGAAAAAAATGGCTATTTAATTAATTGTCAATCGGTTTATATAACATAATGTCCTAGGTTACGATATAGATGTATTTAAGTATTCGATTACCACCAGCTGTGGGCCATTAGCTGTTATCACCTGCTAATGACCCACCCCTGATAACAGACAATGGGCCATAAGAAACCACCGACTCATGGACTTATCCCATTGTGAGATGCTCCACCCAGGAGGGAGGAGCCAAGCATTCCCACCTGGATATAACCTGCCCTTGGAACTGCCTAAACTTAGCCCTGTCTGCTGGGTTACTAGAGGACAAGAGCTACCACTGGACCTTCAGCTGGAGACTAGACCTTCCATAGGATCATTGCTTCAACTGAACTGCTTCATTTTGGACTGCTACCACCGCCCTAACAGGGTGTCAGGTTGTATCTGACTTTGTCAGTGCTTTTCCTTATGTTATTTCACTTATTTCTATTTTTTTTTCCTATTAATTTTAATCCTGACTTGTGATCTCCCACCGGTTTGTTTTCAAACCAATACACTTGGTTCGCAAGAGTAGCATGGTACTATTGGTCCCTTGATCAACCACCTCCTAGAAGGATTGGTAGAGGCTATACAACACCCATTTGAAAATATTTCTTCAGTGTACCATAACAACACTGCACAACAAACTCCAGGTGCAAAGATAAAGAATTAGTTTACAAAACCGTCTTCACTGTTTTCATCTAGTCTGTGTGTGAAAGCAATGCTCTCAAAGAATATTGAGAAAAAGCTGAAGAATTTCTCTGCTTCTTTCTAGCATCCACAAGCAATTGCCAGTTTGAGTGGAATGAAGGGGACTGCCTCAGACTCCATGGAGACCTTAGAGGAATGGCTTTGAGCCTCTACCTGGAAATTTTAGGAAAGATACATAAGCAAAATCTAGAGGATATGATCATATCACTTGTGATACAGCTTCAGGCTCCCCTCATGAACAGGGCAAATGAAAAGCCAGGGAGCAGTAACAATTAACACATGGCACAAGGTTATTCCTAATTCATGGGCCAGGCAATGACCTGCCTCACCACATCACTTGGGGAATATGTACTGAAGGTAGAGTTAAACAGAGGATCTGGGTAATAGGCAAGGTGTTTATACCCTCTGTGCTCCACAGAGCCCAAGAACAGTTTATATAAGCTCTTATACAAACTTCATGCAGTTTCCTTGAGGCCACCCAACCCAGAATTCAGCAGCCTGGGTAAGAATTAGTTTTGGGTTGGTTTGAAGTAATCTCCTGTAGCTGTGGAGGAGCGATCTTGAAAATACATCCTACAAAGGCCCAAAAAGCTGGACATAGTTAACATTAGAAATACATGACTACCTCATTGGCAGGAGTCAGCACCAGAGTTTTTACCATCTAGCTCATGATTTCTGAGCATTTGGGTGGCAGCACCGTGTCCTTCACAGAATTGCCTCTGGGTAATTCCTGTATTGTCATTCCTGTATTGCAGATGGGGAAATTGAGGCCGAACATGCTGTGCCTGAGGTCGCACGGTGAGCCCGTGGCACTGTAGCAGTGGCACTCGGAATGCTGACACCTGCTCTTTGTATTTCTTCAAAACAATGTTTTCGGTAAAATCAGCAGAAATGCAGGATGACAGCGTGCCCTGAAGTGACTGCAAAGGCTTCTGAACAGGAATTATGAGCTACTGCATCAAAGGCCTCTTGCTTGACATTTATTGGCTTTTTGATGAATGCTGGGGTAATTCTGCTGTCAACAGTTTCTCATTAGGAGCTTGGCAATGTACTTTCTGACCATTATCTTTCTCAATATCACACTGGGTTGCTACAAAGAGCAGGGATTTTATGTAAAACCCATCTATCTCTGTAGCTGCAAACTTTTCTAATAATTCTACATTTAAATAATCTCCTGGAAATGCTGGCTGCCTTATCTGAGCAATAAGGAGACTAGACAAATGGTTAAATTTCCATGAAGACCTAAAGCTATAGGACAAATCTCGTACTGCAACAAGTAGGATTCATTTTTCTTGATTCCACTGGCATTGCACCTCAATTATACTAATTCTGAATTTCACTGCTGAATAATGCATTCCCATCCTGCTTTACACTTGCAAAGGAAGGAGGAAACCATCATACTCTCCACAGTATGATGAACCATCTCCTGGCTGCTTATGGTCAGTATTAGCAATTGTTTTTGTCAAAACCATAGATTTTCTGAAAAGAAAATAGTAGAAATATACCACTAATACCACTGTGTATTTGGAAAGGGGAAAATAGTTCATTCAACTTTGATGTGCCCAAGTGTAGTAATTTTCATACAATGAGTTTTAAAACATTAATACTGATTTTAAATATTTGTATCCTGGAGTCATGATAGTGGGATGGGAACATCACAGGGCTATTGTATATTTTATTGATTATGGTTGTTATGGACAAAGAAATTAAAACAGAACCAGCTGTTAAAATAACTAATGGAATTTGTACTACTAAAATGGATTTGATTAATGACTAATGTTCATAGCTACTTAATATGAGAGACTAACTTTCCGTCCTAGAGGTAGGATGGTGTTTCCAGCCTGCCAAAACCAAGACTTGTAATGCTCTGGAGTTAACTGAAAATAAACTTTCCCACCAACTCTTTAACCTCACTTCCATGGCAGTGCAGATTAACCTGTTGGATTGAACATGGATTTAGGTATCGATCTCATCCACCAGTTCTGCTGTGGGAACATCCCCTCCCAGGAAGGCAGCACAGGTATTATGGATGGCAGTGTCTGAGTCTGTCACTGGGCCCATTAGAGCCCTGTCAGGTGCTCTGATGTAATGGGCCGTGTCTGAGGGAGCAGAAGTAGCTCTGCTTCCTGAAGGAGTTTTTAAGGACACATTCCCTGCAATAAGGGAATGTTGACATTCAGGCTGCCTCAGCTGCTGATGACAGAGAAGGTGTGAGGTTTTCCAAAGTGGCACTCATGTTTTATTCCAGACCTGTCCTCCTATAAACAATTACAGTGGATGAAATCATGTTTGGAAAGATGAGTGATGTTTTCCCTGTCAACTCTGCCCTGTCAGCATCAAGGATAATGTGATATATATACCTACTTTGGTCTTCTCCTCTTCCTGGCCCAAAATCATTCTCAGTGTAGACAGTGAGTGATGCTTCTGGAAAGAAACAATAAAGAATTAGTAAATCATATATAGAACACAGGGGAAAGGAAAAAAGGAAATGAACACATGAAGTCATTCTCCTAATGTGGTCTTCAGTCTAGATATGAGTATTTTGTTTCTTGTACCTGTTTAATGAAATACACCGTTCATGCCAATAAAACTTTATCATCTGTTGTTTAAGGGAGTTAATCCTATAACAAAAATTCCTATTCTGAGGGTTAGGATATTGTATAAATATAGACATGGTGAATATTTCTGAGTTAATCTCCTTTCTCTTTTGAGACCTCACTAGTGTGCTTTTTTTTTTTGTTTGTTTGTTGATTTGGTTTTGAGACCTCAGTGTGAAGTCAGAACTCTTATTCTGTTTTTTTCTCTCCCTCATTGGGGGTTGATTTTGTTTTAATGAATGCTGAGATTCTTACATGACTAAAGTACTCATTCTTACATGGGTCCACAAATCTGAGACATAACAGATGAAAGAGCAGGGTAATGAAAGAATTTAGCTCTCTGAAAGAAGGCCCTGCAGGAGAAACCCTGAGGTGCTCTCCAGAGCACCCACACAGAGGACTGGAAAACTGACCTAATTTACCCCTTTTTCATTGGGAATGTGCAAGGATGATCAGCCTCTTATTCATTAGCCTGAGATTATTATTAATTATCAATACTATTACTTATTTTTATAGTTGCTATAATTCATGCTATAATCTGTTTAATAAAATGACAGCACTAAAGTTCAGGAATTTAGATTTTGATATCTCCTCCCCACAAATGGGCTTGGAAACTGGTCCAAATCACTGAAATCAGAAGCCTTTGCTGCTTGAAATGGGGAATAGCATTTGTCTGGCAGCAAGAGAAAACTTTATCCTTTTACAGAGCCTATGAAAAAACACTTAGTCCCTACCATGTACTCATCACAGTAAAATGGAAGTTGTCAAAGATAAAAGTCCTTTTTCTTTGCTGTCTGTGGATGTTCCTGTAAGCTTTTAGTATTTTTCCACATGAGCATTTATTCAGAGCAGGCAGCCCAAGAATATTTCCATTGACAGCCTGAAATCTTTATGAGGTACTGGATGGTTGAAATGCACCACCAATTTATTCAGCACTCATAATGAACCCAAACAGTGAATTTACCACAGGAAAAGTCAGTAAAGAGCTCAGTAGCAGTTCATAGGCTACAAAAAGCCTGTTAAAATGTCCTAGACCTTTCCATCCCATTCACTATAATATTTAAATATATTTATGTAAGTAATTTTTTAGATAATTTTGAAACGTAAATAAAAGGAATAAAAGATTTTAAAGCCCTGGAGAAAAAAAAACCCCAAGAACAATAAAACAGAAAAAATAAAACCAAAACAAATAAAAAACCCTGATTCACTTCCTGGCTTTCTCACAAAACTCCACTATGACCTTGGGCACACTGACAGAGGCAGAAATGTGACTGTTCAGTCCAACCTTCTGTTTATCACAGGTCATTGCTTCTGCCTGCTTTACCCCCAGACAAGATAAGAATTGCAGCTTTGGTTGAGCTAAGGAGTTATCCAACCTTGTGATGAAAAAGAGTTTAAAAGAAAAAAAAAAGAAGACGCTAACAGTGTGATCCATTCTCCTTGCAGTCAGGACTTGTGGTTTATTTCTGCTTTGAATTGATCTGACTTCCAGGCAGGATACCAGAGCTGCATTTTGTGGGCTCAGGTAGACCTTTCAGTATCTCAGTGACTTACAGGCAAAATGGGGCTGATAATTGGGGTTTTTCGCTATGTTTTATTTGACTTGTCCCTGTACACCACAAGCTCTATAAGGGAAGTTTGGCTCTCACTCCCCGTACACGCCATGCCTTGCACAGCAGCTTACACTGGACTTGGCTTTGATGCAGAATGATTGATATGTGATTGATTGATTGATTGATTGACTGACTGATGTGTAGCATCTAAATTACAACAATGAGAAAAGACAAAAAAATCAAGCAATAAATGCTAAAAATCTCTGTCTGAGGGAGGATCCTTCAGTATTCTGCAGATCCCCAGAACTCCTTGTTTGCCGTAGAACAGAGAACACTCACTTTGCAGTGAGGGCACCGTACACCGAACTGTCGGCAGAGGGCAATGACAGCTCACAGCTTGAAGCGGCTCCCGGGACCTGCGCCAGGCCGGTGCTGCCAGCCTTGTTTTTCGCCTGGATTGCTCCCAGGGAATGAGCCCCTGGTTTATTCCGAACAGCACGTGTGAAAAAGTACACCCGGGAGCCCCGCAAGTCAGGGGTCTAAGCTTTCTTCTACTTTCCCTGCCTTTGCATCCTCACTGATTACAGTGGAGGACCAGTTGCAAGCTGATTCAAGACAGACAACTCAGTACCAAATTCGAGGGAGATCTTTGGAAGCAAGAGAAGACCCTGTTCTGCTTTAAGGAATACACCTGTGAGAAATACAGCTGTGTCTCGGGAGCTGGACCATTCAGCTGAGCACAGTTTGGGAAAGCCAGACTGTTCTGGCTTTCCTGGGGAGTCTCAATTTTAGATCCAAATGGGTCTGTGTAGATTGGTAAGAGGTTCTGGAGGGAACGTGTGTTTCGGAAAGGCCTTCCAAGGAGGCTGTGTCAGCAAGCAAGGTAGAAGAGGTGAGTGAACTGTGACAATCATACCTTCATGCCTTAGGTTTTCAGGAATAGGATCCAGAGGATGGGCCTCCTATCCAGAGCGCAGCCAGCCAGAATGTCAGTGCTGCCTCCTTCACCCACCTTAACAGGTAAACTAAGTGGCACCATCTCTTCTCGCTGTGATTCAGTTTCCTCAGATGTAGAGGAAGTTTTAAAGTTCTGTGTGACACACTAAAAGCAGTGAATGATAAGAGTTAATCAACTGTGCTACTCACTAGCTAGTTCATCATTAGTGATGAACTAATGTGCTTGTCACTGCTGGCCCAGAGTCTGCTGGGCAGAGAAAAAACTGCTGAAGGTGTTAGTCCAGATGGACTGTAAATGCCAAGGCACAGCAGGAGCTGTTGAAAAATAAAAATATTTTCTCAAGTCCTCTCCCAGCTGGAACAATATTCCAATTGTAATGCAGATACCCTACTGAGTCATTCCATCCCTTAGGCCAGGTGAGCACTCTGCAAGAGTCTGTGAAGGTAATCGTTACACTGTTGTAAATATGAACAAATACAAATGCCAGATGTCTCTATCTGAGCCTCAGTTTTACTCCTGGCTTCACAAAAAGTAAGGGAGCATGACCACCTATCATGATACTTTTAGTAATTGGAATTTCAGAGAACACTGGTTATCAGCTAATTCTCGCCAAATTCCCATACTGTAGAATAAGGACAGGGAGCACATGCACTGTTCAAAGCCACCACAGTGAGGGAAATCTACAACTTCAAACACCAAAAGAGCCGGTACAGTGGGCTGTGCTGGAGCAGCAGAGGAATTCAAACAAACAACATTGAACGACCAGCTTGGAATGCAGTGAGCCCAGCCAGGTCAACAAGAACACCGATAAGGTGGCAAGTGGGGTCCAGCCCAGGCCAAACCTGCAAAAGCCCATGGCAATGGGGTACAGGTTATGCCAGCTTTGTGCCCAGCAGCTTCTGGACAACTCTCACCAGTGGACTGAGTGGAAGATGTAATTTAACTGCTTTGCCAGTTTTCACTACAAAGGCTCCACTCACACTAGTCAGTCGGGATTCAACACCTTTTCCACCAGACAGCCTCAACCCTGCTGTGCAGGTGTGCTCCCACAGAGCCGGCACAGAGGTGACCTGTGCTCTTGGCTTTGTTTTCCTCTCTGCCACTTTTGAGCTTTCCCTGACTGGGAGAAGCTGGTTCAGGCAGGAGCCATTTCAGACTACGGCCATCTGTAGCCAGAGATATTGAACCACCACCAGTAACATCCCTAAAAGCAAACAACTGAAACTTTGGAACAAAAAGCAAATGTTACCTGAGAGTGATAAGTAGCAATAACAACAGACCTGGCAAGACAGTATTTTCAGCCAAAAATGTGATAAATAAACACTTTTGCAGCCTGTTTTGAATCTTTTCTTCAAAGAAGTTAAAGGGTTTGTTTTAGGAAAAATGTACAAAACATCAGTTTTAAGCAAAGGGGTTTCTTTCTTCTTAATTACAAACAAATTTTAAAAGGTTTAAATGAAAGTTTATGCGAGCATTTCCATATAAATTAAAAAAAAAAAAAAAACAAAATGAAACACTCTTCCATGTGGACAGAGTTCCTGTTAAGGCGGTGGTTGGTTGCACGGAGGATGCAAAAATAGCTGGTAATGTAAAGTGTATATGTGATGCCATTAAGAAATCAAGTGCTAATGAGACTGCTCGGGACTGAATCACGACTGCCTGTGGCTATTCCATGACAGCTCTTCCAGGAGGTGTCTCCAGCAGTCATGAGTCAGATCCCTGCCTCAGCAGGAAACTCCCTACAGAGAAGCTGCCAGGTATGTCCTTAAAAGCAAAGGAACCAGGGTCTTCCCAGGCTTTAGCTCTTCCAGCTGCAATAACAGGTCACAGAGGCAGCTTGGAGTGAGCATGGATAACAGCAGCCTGAGAAGTCTCTGTGCACTGGCATGAACAGGAACCAGCAGCAGTGTAAAGGTACAACAGATGGCTGTGAGCCAGGTGTGTTCCTGTTGGTCCTTGAATTGATGTTGGCTCTGACACTCTTGTGATCTTGAACACAGGCCTAGAGGACAAACTCTTCACTGCCTGAATTAAAATCTTGCCCTCGGTTACCCTAGGAAAAGTTAATGACTATAATTTATTAAAAGGTCTATAATGACTTGTTAAATTATGTTGAAAATGGTAGTTGCATGCAAACAAGTTACAAAATGTCCTGACAAACAAAACGTTTGCACTGTACTTGCTTTCAAATGGAACACAGCAGTTAAAAGTCATCCATTTGTCACCTTTGGGGGGCCAAGAACAATGTATTAACTACATACACCTGCATCTACCATACACATCCAGGTGCCCTGTTCTGTTTGTTGGTATCTCAAATGCAACTGTGTGATGGTTTCCTGCCCATGATCTGCGTTCCACAGACTTCACAAGAGCAGCACCTACAGTGGAGTCTGCATGGTAAGCACCAAGTGAACCTGGTTAGTGTCGCTGTGAGCGGCACTAATGATGAGGAACAGCACGACAAGTTCAGAAGGAAAGCGGTTCTGATCTTTATTAATTAATTAATTTATCTTTTATAACGGGGTTCGCAAAGAGTGTGTTGCATGGTATAAGACAGTTGGGTGCTCAGCCATCCACCCCTTGAGGGGATTGGTCAAGCTCTAAGACACTTATTCTAAAATATTAGAAAGCTAGAACCATAACAATCTTGCATAACAAACCCAGGTGCAAGATAAAGAGTTAGTTTACAAAAACCCATAGCAGTGTTTTTCATAGCTTCTGTGAGAACTGCAAAGTTCTCACAGAACGCTGCAGAAAGCTGAAAGATTTCTCTACCAAAGCTTTTCAGCATCCACATGAACCCACTGTGAACAACCTCTCTCATGGCTGTGTCTCTCTAGCAATGTGCTCTCAGTGAAGCAGCACCCTTCCTTGTGAGAACCAGGAAAGTATCCATAGGCAGTACCTCCCAAGAGGCAGGGCTGGCGAGAGAGGAAGGGATTCATGCACAGGTGACCTCACCTCTTCTGTCTGTACTGATGTTATTCATAAAACACTTTCATAGCTATAAAAGAAAAACTTGGTATTACAGACTGGCAATGTTTCTTTGGTATTTAGCATTTGCAAGGGACGCTGCATGACTGGAACTCAAAAAAGCCTCTAACGTTCAAATTATTTTCTCCTGTTCCCAGGGTCATTCTCTCTCACTACCCTGTTGCAAATCTCCTGATATCCTGTGTCTGAAGCTCAGGTCGCCAGCCAAAAATTATATCCAAGCCCAGAGCTAATTGTCTAAGCTCCTTCTATAGTTATAAAGAGGAAGAAAAGCTTCAAAAGATCAAAACACCTGAAATGATGGGGGGTACAGAGCTGCCTGCCCGCAGCTGGTAGGGAATGGATGTCTCAGAGCCCTTGACCTTCATCTGGGAACTACTCAGGAGCTGGAGCCTGACACGTTGTCCTGAGCACAGGAATATTTTCAACAGTAGAACAGGGAGACTGATGAAATCCATAGAAGTTTTTAGAATTTTTTTTTCATGTTATTTGCACTTATATGTACGACTTTGCACTTATTTAAGAGCCTGGATATTGCTCTTATCTTGATATAAGGCTTATTTGGTTACTTCTTTTTTTCCTAGGTTGGGAAGGCCTCTCCCATTCCAGTTTGAGAGGTGCACATGGTAGCAGTGTCCTGACCTCAGAACAGACCTGTTAGTGCAAGATGTGGTACTGGTTGTCCCACTGCCTCTTCCATCTGTCTTTGCACAGCATCAAGGAGGAAAAGGGAAAAAAACCAGCAGTAACAAATGTGCTTTAATTCCTCACTTTCAAGGGTGAGATTTCCTTTTTATGGAGAGATCTCTCAAATTATTTACTATTGGAGCCTGATATTTGTAATGGTACCTTCTTCCACCATAATAACAAGTTATTCTGTAAAAAAGCCAGTTCTTTGCCTCTGCCAGCTGCATGCAAGTACAAAATTACAAAGCACTCACTTAGATGAAGTGAATACTTCATTAAACAATTAAGCAATAAGTCAGAACAAAGGCTGTGGTTTCCAGGCTTTGTTCTGTAATTGTATCCTAGAGCATTAGGAGAACCAGTGCTCAAACACAGGGGTGCAATTTAGGTTAGGATTATCCTCTAATAGCCTTGTCCTGTGGGATTAGGGGATTGCCACAATGGGGAATTATTTTATCCATCAATGGCAATGTAAAATGCATGATTTGTCCCTGAAGATCTGGAGGTGAGGATTTCCATCCCTCTTTCCTCCTTTCATCTTCTTGTAACACCTTGAGTAGAAGCTTTTATCTCTGCTTTCACTTTCTGAACCATGAAGGGTATTCCCCAGTCCAGTTTTTATGGAGGTACAGTCTCAGAACCCAAGTTCACAAGTAAATATCCCAAACACACTGTGAACACTCTGAGCTTGAGGGACATTGAGGATGGAAAATGTGTGAGCTACTCTGTTGGACAAAGTTAAGTTTGTGCTGAAGTTTTCTGTTCACCTCATACAGCACGTGCAGCCACTGGACTTCCATGGAAAACTGAGAGGCTCCTGAAGAGATAAGGCAGAAGCGGATTTCGAAGGCTGATAAGCAGAGACTGTTTGGATTGCAGATGAAATTTAAATGTCTAAAGTCCATCTGCATTCTGCTACAGAAGTCTAAACCCCCTTCCTGGTCTAGTAAAGGCCTGATTCAGCTCCTAATTAAATTACTGGAATTTGTTCCACTGACTTGAAGTTGACCCTGGGCAGAGCCCACAGCCCCACTAGAATCCCTTTCCAGAATATCTTGGATGACAGTGGCAAGTCCTTCCCTCAAATATTATCTACAGGGAACCCCTCCATCCTGCTCTCCCCCTCCATAAACCATTCAGTCCTGCTGAAACAGAAAATACAGCTCAAATGCAAAATACAGCTTGCTGTATCACAGGACACCCTGTCCTTGGGAACTGAAATTAAGATCATCCAGGCACATATCATGGGCCAGTGGAATACCATTAGAAGAATTAACTTTCAGTTCTAAGAGAAATCAAAGCAAAAATTAAAAAAAAAAAAAAAAGAAAAAAGAAAAACTACGTGTAAATAAAAGGCACAAACCACAAAACCCCACATCAATTTCAAAAGACAGGTTTATTTCCAAGTATATGTATTTTATGCTCTCTTGGAATAAATAATTTTCTATATTTCTTTGATTCTATTTGCACTTCTCCCCTTTGGAAATTATACGATTAATATTTAATTCAATTCAGTGACATATGTCTCCATTCCCCACAGGAAAATAAGTTGTATTAATTTCAAACTCACTGACACTGGAAAATAACCAGTTGTTTATACTTGTTGGGATGTATGGGAGAACAAACTTATCATTACATGTCAGAAAACATATGCTTTAAATAGCCAAGGAACAGCTATTAAAATCAGGCCACTTTTAAACAGATACTGCAACACCAGTAGAAAGCTGTCCCACCCCCCTCTAAATAAAACACAGGAAAAGGGAAGTATTTGCTCTCAGAGTAGGATCTGCTGAAGGAAAAGATGAAAGATTAGATCTGATAGAGGATTTAGGAGCCGAAATTAGAATTTAAGTGAAAGTGAGGTACTAAGTGCCAAAAATACACCCCAGCTTCCCCTTCTCTTCCCCCAGGTGAACTGCAGACAAAGCCTGAAGACAGCACAACTCATTAGGGAACAACTTCTTCCTCTGCAGCCTTCTCCTAGTACCTGCAAATCTTGTCTCACCAGTGAGGTGCACTAACACCAGAAGTAAGGAGAGGAGAGAAATTAGGTCTGACTTCCTAGACAACTCTCTAGTATGCCTATGAGATCAGGCAAGAAAGAGGGACATGGTTTCATGGAGAGAGAAGGCAGTAAGAAACCACAAAGGCAATAGAGAGAGTTCTGGGGAACAAGGGTAGGTCCTGAGGCATGGGTGGGGTGAGGGTGATGGCGGGGGAGGCAGAAGGGATTGGGGAAAGTGAGCTGGCCTCTGCAGTGCAGGGAGGAGATAAGGTACCGAAGAGGGAAGGGGCAGCTGGGAATCTGGGTATCCAGAGGGCAGAAGGAAGACTGTGAAGGTTGGCTGGAGGGACGTTAATAACCACAGCTCATGATGCCTCCAGCTCTGCTTCTGTGCTGCAGAACTGCACAGCCCACAGCAGCCTCAGGGACATTTCTCAAATTATTTATAACACAACCTGGAAATTAGATATTCTTCTGGCTTAATCACAAACAGGGCTAAACGCTAAAGGCATTCCTAAAGAGTACCAAATAAATACTGACTGTCTCTGCTCTCCACAGATCCTATCTCGACTATTTTTCACAGCAAGTGATGGTATCTCAAGTGCTTGTCTAGGAAGTGCCCATCTAGAAGACTACATTGTCTCTGAACCCCCAGACTGTTCAAACTCAACACACATGTACCCTGATCACCCAGGGCAGGGATGGAAGTTGCTCTCTGCAGCTCAGAGATATTCCTGTTCCTACAGCAGTGGTTCTGCTTTCAGATCTGTCTCCCTCAGCCTAAAGTTTTTGTCCCACAGCAGTCCAAACCAAATGCAAAAACATCTGGGTAAAAAAAAAAGATACGAGTACCTCTCAAAATGATCACTGAATCATAGAACAACCCAAGCTGGAAGTGACCTCAAAATATCATCAAGTCCAGTCTTTCATGGAGAAGGGAGCCTTTATGAGATTATGTAGCACCCTGTCCAGTCACATCTTGAAAACCTCCAGTTCTACCTGGTCCCTTGGGGAGTTTGTTCCAGTGAGTGACTGTTCTCACCACAGAAGATGTTTGTTATATGAAGATGAAACCTCTCCTTGAGCAATTTGTACTCATTGCCACTTGTCTTCTCCATGTGGCTCCTTGAGAAGAGAGAGCCTACACTCCCCTTGTAGTAACCCTTTAAGTGCTAGAATACTGTGATAAGGTCCCCCCAAAGTCTTCTCCAGGGAGAAAAGACCTAACTCGTTCTGTCTTTTTTTACAGGGCAGGCTCTCCAGCCTTTTGATCATCTTGGTGGCCCTTCTTTGGACCCTCTCCAGTCTGATTGTGCCTTGAATTGCATAGAGCAGGACCAAACAGTACTCCAGGCGTGGCCTGGCCTCTAATGGGTTCTTGGGTTATGTTGTCCCAGGTGCAGGACCTTGCCTCTTGTCTTGTTAAATAAACCTCATACAGTTGTTGCTAGTCCACTCTTCCAGCCCATCCAGGTGTCTCTGCAAGATCACTGTCACTTCTCACATGTCCACCTCACCACCCAGTTTAGTGTCATCAGCAAACTTGGGGAGGGAGCTTTCAATCTTGCCCTGTTTGTTTTAAGCTGTTTCACTAGGCCAACCGGCCTGACCACAAAACAAAAGCCACAGAGTTGGCTGGGCCGGGATATCTGACTGCTACTGAGTCATAGGCAAAGCCCCAAGTTTTGGTTACTGTAAGTTTATCTCATTGCTTGGAAATGCATTCTGCCAGCTGGGCACTGAAAAGCAAGGAGTGCTGTGACACTGAATCCTTCCTTTGGCTCTGGCTGGAAGTGCCCTGCCAAAAAAAAGGAAGCGGTCAATCACGGGGAGGAGTTGTATGAATCTGTCCTGGAACACATTTCGTGTGGGATTACTGATTGTAAACAATAATAGTGACCTGCTGTTGGTACAGTACTTTGTACAACAAGCCATGCTCTTGTCTGGAGGTTTCCTATGGCCATACTTATGCAAATAAAAAGTCATGATAATACCATGTTTATCACAACACTAAGTCAACCATAATGACTGTAAATGTAACCTGACCTTCACTTTGGCTAAACCCTATTTCTTTCATGGTTATGTCATATCTCAGTGCATATTTATTTCCCTACTTTGTCTATCTGTTGCCTCTTCTTTTACTTTACATACACTGCCTCACACAAGGGGCTCTGAACTTTAACCATAGAGCTTTCTAAGCCTACTGAAATTCAAGTAAATTACAGATAGCTTCCCATCAGTCTATGTTTTCTTTCTGACTGCTCAGTTCTACCAATTCTTATCAAATCCAGGCTACATACAGAGAAAAAGAAAAGACAGACCCAAAACGAAAACTGTTTGTGAAAAAGTCCAAAACAGGTAAATAAGATCCTCTTTGATCACGGTTGCTTACTTCAGTGTGTCTACTCTCAGCTATTTGCAGTAGCAAATACAATAAGCACATTCTGTGAGAAGAAACATGAATTTTGGCCTGTAACACAAGGCAAAGGAGTCAGATTGGCAAGAGGAGTTTTATGAACATGGGCTTGTTCTCGTGGCTCTGTTTTGAGCAGCATTGCCAGTGTACTGACACTGACAGCTGGATGTGTCACCCTCCACTGATGCTAGAGCATGATAGAAGAAATTAGAAACACACATAAAATACTGTTTTGCTACATTAAGTAGCAACCAGAAATGTCAGTATCACATGTTAATTAATGATTAATGTTGGAGGAAGGAGATGCATACCTCACATATTTCTAAACTGGTATAACGAGTTTTCACCAAGCAGAGGAGGGAAGTTCTCTATAATACACAGTAATGGGCTGTGTACTTGGAACTGTGCTCCATAAATTTCCCCACCTTCAGGACAGAATATGTCAACACACAGTTGGTCTCCTAGAATAAACTCGGTGCCAAGATTAGCAATCAGTAATGTTGAAGAACGAGAAAAGAGGGAAAAAACATACAAATGATGATCAAAAGGACAAAAAATTCTTTTGGACACACCTGGGGTAGAAAAACGTTGACAGGGCACATTTTTAATGTGAGACTATGTCTGATATTACAAGGTGATGAGAGTAAACCAAGAAATAAAGAAAATAACACTGTGGAGCTGATAAAGCTCTGGAACTGTAAAATCTTCCTCAGTGTGATGTCCTACATATTAAGGAGAACTTTAGCTCAGGCAGGTTGAATTAGCATATAATACATTGAAGTTATCTAACATTCCACCTTGATGAATCTCAAAGCACTCTCCATCTGTGTATTGATGTTCCCACACTGGAAATTGGTAAAGTACGCACTTGCCTTTAATTCTTGAATTAAATGTTCCCAGAACAGAGATGCACTCCTTAGCTGGGGTGTCCATACTATATGCAGTAGACACCGCTCCCACTTTGCTCTTCGATGAAATAAGGAACTTTCCTCTCCTGTGCTGTTGTGTAACAGTTGTTACACAGGACAGGCATATAATCCTGTACCAAGTTGTTGCCAGAGCCAAGAATAAAAGAGAAAGGTGGGATTCATTTAGCCTAACATCAGCAAGCTCTAAACTGGGCCCCCAGTCAAGAGAGACACATAGGACTCTGGTCAGGCTTCACCACTACAACCACTAGAGACATGTTTCCTCACAATGTGATTTGTCCAACCTGTCCTAAGATGGTGGAAATTCCCTCTCTCTCTTGCCTGTAGAATGATCAAACAACTTAGATTAGGCACCAGCTTTAACATAACCAAAAATTACATAAGGTAAATATCTTCTTGGAGTCTCAATCATTTGCTTTCTTCCTGGACACTGCTCCTGTAGCTTTGGAGAACACTTGAAAAAAAAGTTATAGACTGGGAATGGTCTTACCTTGTTGACCCTCACTGACTCACCTCGCATAGGTCCCCCTTCCCTGTTCTGTTACACCATTTATTGGGGTAGGGTCACATCTTTTTGAAACATTTCCATATTCCATACTTTGAGGAACTTCTTGCTTTAGGAATATTTCAGCCACCATAGCATGGGTGAAAAATAATGATTTCAGAGAGCAGCTTGAAATTTTTACAGTCAAGTAAAGTCAAACTGTTAATTTGCTGGCTGCCGTGGCCTTGCACAATGAAGGAGGGAGAGGACACGATCCCCTGATAAATACCTGTGAGTATGACGATATATTAGTAATAAATAAGAGAACAAATAGGCAATATTTGTTATTGAGCTGTTAAATATATGGGTGGCACAGATTAACAAGGCATGCAAACCTTTTCCCCACTGAGGAAGCAGACTCAGGCAGTTATGACAAAAGTTTTTTCTCTTCTTTTACATTCACCATTTCCCAGTAGTTTAGTTGAGAGACAAGCCCCTCAGATACCAGATCCGACAAAATTTATGCCCCAAAGAACCATAGAACGGTTTGGGTTGGAAGGAGGCCTTGAAGACCATCCGGTTCCAAGCCCCTGTGACAGGCAAGGGCACCTTCAACTAGACCAGGTTGCTCAGAGCCCCATCCAGCCTGGCCTTGAACACTTCCAGGGATGGGGCATTCACAACTTCCCTGGGCATTATCAGGGCAGGTTTTACGTCCACATTCTCTGAGGCAGTCAAAGGCGTCACTGTCCCCTCTCCCACTGCGCCCACCATAGCACCCCTCCCTCTGCCCTCACAGGGTGGCTGTGGAGACCCATGTGCCCCACACGGTGGAGGGACACAAAATTACAGAATCAGTCAGGTTGGAAGGGACCACAGTGGTCAAGCAGGGCCATCCCAGGGCACACAGCACAGGATTTTGTCCAGACAGTTCTGGAATATCTCCGGTGAAGGAGACTGCACCCTCTCTGGGCAACCTGTTTCAGTGCTTGGTCACTGCACAAGACAGAAATTCTTCCTCGTGTTCGGGTGGAAGTTCCTGGGCATCAGTTTCTGGCCTTTGCCTCCTGTCCTGCTGGGTGGCACCACCGAGCAGAGCCTGGTCCATCCTCTGACACCCTCCCTTTAGATACTGACAGACTTTGATGAGGTCCCCTCTCAGTCACCTCTTCCCAAGGCTGATCAGGCCCATCTCCCTCTTTCCTCACGAGTGAGATTTTCCAGACCCTTGACGAACTTTGTAGCTCCAACACGCCGGGGTCCGCTCCTGGGGCAGAGCAGCCGCGCAGCCCCTCAGCCCCGGCCGCACCACAGCCGCTCCTCGGGAGGGAAAACTCCCTCCCTCACACCCTGCCCCGAACGCCGGGACAAAGGCGACGGTCCCGCCCGGGCGAGGCGGAGCCGGGCTGGGCTGAGCCACCGCCCGGCCGCTTTATCCGCCCGCCGTGGGTGGCGGCCGGCGCAGTGCGCATGAGTTCGGGGCGGCTGCTCGGCGGAGCCCGCGGCGCTGCTCCGGCCACCTGCCCGCCCTTCGCTCGGGCTCGTTCCGCTCTCGGCTGGGAGAGGCACGGACCCCAAAGCCGGTGAGTGCCGCCACCTCCTCGGGGGCTCCTCTCGCCCTGCGCGGGCCCCCGGCTGAGGAGGTCTTCGCTCCCCTCCGGCTCCTGGGCTCGTCTCCGCCGGGGGTCGGGTCCGCTGGCGTGAGGGGACGAGCTCGCGCCGCTCCGCCTGCCCCCGGCTCGGTCTCGCTGCGGGGACAGGCCGCGGAGCTGCCCGCCCCTGTCAGCCCGCCACGGGAATGGTTCGGCGTTGCTCTTATTACTCACTAATGGATTTTTAATTATTCTTCCCTCCTGTTCCAAGAGCGGCGGCGGCCGGGACGGCGGGTGCTCCGTGCGCTGCGCGGGCTCTGGGCGCCGGGCGGGACCGGGGACAGGGACCGGCACAGCCCCGCAGAGCAGCTTTGGGCTTGGGTTAGTTTTGGTACTCAGGCGGGGAGGAGAAAAACTATCAGCGAACTGCTGCCCTGCCGTGTGTGAGGCTTGGCTTCCCACTGTTGAGCTGTTAAGAATTTTTTTTCCCCTGTGGATTTCTTGTTCTTCCCTATCATAACCTAAAATTTGCTTCTGCTAATCCGCAACTTTAAGAAAATATATTTAAGTAAAGGTTTCATACCTGTAAAACTTGGATGTATGCTGTTCCTGCCTGACTAAGGCTGATGGGGAACAGCTGCCTCGTGCCTCCTCTTTGCTTTCCGACTGTCTGCATTTTAAGGTTCCATTGGAAAAACTGTTGGTGTAAACAGTAGCAGATTCTAGTTCAGGATACTTTTTTCCCCTTCCCCCGTCATGTGCCTTTTCCATCTGGAGATGGTAAACATGCGATGGCTGGTGCTTCTTAAGCTCTTAATCTTAGGTGGTTCTGGGAAGGTTTAGTGTGTGCAAAGAGAAAGCACAGCCTTAAAAACACTCTCGGGATTTTCAGTAATCCGGGATCTCAAGGGCATGTTTCCTGAATAGTTTTTGTTTTACTGTGGCAGCGAGAGGCGGTTGCTGGAAGTGGAGCTCTGTAGTGCTTAGTCCTGTGCATGGGTGTTGCAAGAGATGATTCCTGTGGTAACAGGCATGCAGATGAAATAGGAAAGAGATAAGACAGCCTCCTCCGAATCTTTCTAAACATTTTGCAAGGATTTTAAACTATAACAAGTATCAGAAATGTAACAGTTATTTCCTTTCCCCTCCGTTTTATGAAGGGCACACAAGGAAAGACTTTTTTCCAAACCCTAAAGCATTAAGTCTTAGCTTTAAAAGCTTTTGCAATTTCTGGCTTATGCTAATAAAAAGGTATTATTTTAAGACTTTGCCACACATCCTTGACTAACGCAGCATTGCAGATGGCCTCCCTTGTACAGGTACCACTTTAAAGAATTATGATTGTGGCTTTTTTCGTGCCTTTGCAGGAATTGCTGTTGTATAAGGGGAGGACCTGATGTTTACTTATTTCTCAGAAATTGAATAGATTTTCCCAGCGGTGTCTTTCTTATCAAGGATTTCTTTGGGGGTTTTACTACAGAGAGCGAATGAGTAAAATGAAGTTTTGTGACTAGAAGTGCAACTAATGCCTGGCATTAGAAAGGAGCAGGGAGATTCTATATTGCACCTCTGTTTTGTCAGTAGTAAAACTCTTCTCCTGTTAGACATAGCTGCTTTTTCTCTATGTGCCTCTGAGAGAAATATTAACCAAGAATGTTGGCAGACGGATTGCTGGTTGGATATAGTAACTGGAACAACTTAACTCCCGAGCAGTTGACAAGTCTCAGGCTGACTGACCTTCTGAAATACTGGAGCATGAAAATAAATGAGCATATGAATGTGGCTTTCAAAGCCAGCCAGACAGGCTGTTACTGTTACTAAGTCCTCCCTCCTTCTTTTTTTTAATTAAAAAATAAAAACAAGTAATTTTAATTTCCAGTATAACTAACTGCTTAAATGTATTCTTTTCAATTGGGTGTGTATGGATTATCCCTGTACCAAGTAAAGTCCAGGGCCAAGACTCTATTGCTCTGTTTTGCCAGTGCTGTTTTCAGCTTTGTTTACCTTGGGCAGGCAGACCTTTATGTACTTACATAGGAATGAAATGTCCATAAATAAGTTAATTTTTAAAGTAAACGCCCCTGCTTTGTGCTTCAGATATCCTCTGCTTTCGTCCCTACAGCAGCACAGCAGTCACAAAAAGAAACATAGGAAAGCAGCCTAAAATCCAGTTTTGAGACTGTGACACAGCTATACTGGGGCTGAAAATTGTCTTGCTATCCTAAATACTCTGTAAAACAGGATTTGGCTCACGATTGCTATGACTGTAGCAGTAGTTACATAATGAAACTCTAAACCCCAGCAATGCTGCACCTGTAACAAGACAGAAGTTGACTAATTGCAGAGGCGTCTGTGCCTGAAATTGTTTATGTACACTTCATGGTTCTAAAGTGTTGGCTGTCACAGATAGCACCACCCTGATGTTAACAGGGGAGATTTAAAAAGAGTAACTTGAAAAGAATGGGACGCTTTCCTTGTTGAAATTTGTGTAAGGACATTTGAAGTCTGAGAAGAGCTCAGCCGTCACCTGGATGTGTTTAAAGCCCCATATAGGATTGGACTAAGCAGCCCTGGGTATCACTCATAGTTCTCCCACTGAGTAGCTACTGGTCATGGAATCTCAACTGGAGAGTCACAGTGAGAGCCTTATCGTTATCCTTAGGTATGACCTTAATCTAAAGAAAAGTAACTACTTGTCACTGGCTGTAGTTTTATTTTTAGTTGGGGCAGGAAGGGATTCTGTCACTGTAAACGTGTGGGAAATGTGAGCACTTCAGGGATCTTTGGTGGTTTAATCCATGATGTTACATAGGAGCCTTTGCCACTGGCCTTCATTTTGGGCAACGAGATTCAGCTGATGCTGTTGCGATGTAGTGCACTGGGAACAGAGTTTATTTGCAAGGGAAAAGGCGAAGATGTGTGGGCACATGCCTTTTTTTACCCCAATAAATTCTGTCTTGAGCGTGGATCAATGTGCTTAGCATCATCAAAACTTGCATTGGTATTCCACTGCCTTAAAAGAAGGATCATTTCCCAAACACTGCAGAGAGGAGTATGTATGAGTACTGATGAGCTATGCTCTTGTGTTGGCTTGGTTGTAGGTAACAAAGTGTCTAAAGTATAGGGTCTCAAAACAGTAAAAAGGCTGTTGTTGAAAATCTAGAAAGACCAGCTAAGAATGAAGCACAGTATGGAATCCTCATTTTCTGGTATCTTCAGGCTTGGATTAACATGGTGTGACCTTAGGCATTGTTTCTGGGCAAAGCATGATTTGGAGAATTCAGTGTAGTAATTGAATTATTACTTAGGTGATGAAAATGTTGGTTTGTGATCGTTTTCTTTCTTTTTAAGTGGTTGCTACATTTAATTTGAGATCCAATTCACCAAACCATTTAAACATGTGATGGAATGTCCTGGTGAAGTCAGGCAGATTTAAGTTTTACTGAATTGCTACCTTGCCCATCTAGTTCTTTCAAAAACGTATGTACACAGGGTTAGTTATTTCACTGTTGGCAGCTCTCACAAATTCTAGTGCAAGTTGTATGAATGACATTCAGTGTGTTTCTTGAGGCTCTAGCTTCCAGATTTAGAGGACTGAGAGAATCTTTGTTTTTAACTTTAACGGATTTTGTAGCTCCCCAGCCTCTAGAGGAAAGTTTGAATTGTCACAAGTGTGCCACAGAAACCAGAAAATTTAAAACAAAATATCGGGGTTACATACATTGAATTCTGGGAGTCTTGCATGATGGTTGTCACTCTATAATTACTTTGATGTAGTTGCATATCTGTGATGGGCTGCCATGAGAGCTCCCTGAGTTCATTCTTGGCTAAACATTGTTCAGTCCTACTTGTCACCTGTTCTGCAAATCAATATTGATGTCCAAGGAAGTGTCTATAAAAATGCTGTTGGCCTGGCTCCCATTTAGCAGGCCTTACTGTCATGGATTCTGTGTCTGTGTATTTTTTTTGTTCTTTTTCTGTTAATGGTCAGCATTTCTATTTGTCTGGCCATACTGTGGTGACAGTCCCTCTCTAAACAAGGGCAGGAACGTTTCCAGGTTGCTGGATGTTAAATAGCCATGACTGTTTCGAACACACAGGATTTTTCCATGAGCAGATAAAGACTGTGAATCATACTAAATGTTGTCATAAGCTTCTATACTTACGATGTGGAGAAGAAAAGTCAGGATTTAACCATGTTGGCCAGTTTTGGTTTACCTCCGTTCCTAAACATCAGCTGTTGTCTGTTGTTACTTCAGTTTTGTTTTGTTTCTTTCTGTAAGAACAGCTTATAAATTTACTGTCTGACTCTGTGAGGGTTTTATGTGTTCAGCAAAACCTCAACAGCTTATCCTGTGTACTCCTAGAATTAGTCAAATTGCCTGTGAGGTTTGGCCTCTGTGGGCAGTACTGTTAGTCTATTCTTCTACCAGAAACCTTCAAACTTTCTGTATATCACAAGAGTGGGGTTACCCCTAAAGCTCAAGGATTTACTCAGTATTTCACATACTGAAGGAGGTAGAAGAATTCAGTTGCTGGTAGCCCTGTTCAGAAGGAGGAAATGTGTCCACCATAACTAACCATCAGTTAGTTTTGAGGAGTTTGGAACAGCAGTGGCTCAGTAAAGACATGTCATGGGCCAGCTGGTTTTGTTCAGCTCTGGTCTTGTACAGCTGGTTCAAAGGTATGTTGCAGGAGCACTTAATACAAGAAAAAATTCATGAGGTTATTAGACACGAATACCTGGCTTGTTTTGGGAAGCCCTGTAGTCTCCTGACCACAGCACGCAGGAATCTGAATGAATTCCTACTCTCCTTTGCCTTGTTTTACTGCTTTGCTGCCAGCAGCTGACGGAGGCTGATAGAGATACAGGTCTCCAGTCTGCCCCTGTACCATCATTTTTATAAAACCCATCCCATAGGAACACTTCTAATGACCACAGAGTATTTCCAGATGTTTTTTTCCAGATGCTTAACTCTCCAAACTCAACCACCACCATGGAGTGCAAGGTGACTGACAGTGTGTGCAGAGATGAGTGTCTGTGTTGCTGTGTCTGTACCCAGCTGACAGATTAAACCAACCTTGAAGTTCACTGACCACTTTTTCTGTTTCAGTCGAATCACTGAGAAAGAGCTGGTTAAGAACAAAGGCAAAGTGTGTGTGGTGCCCAGTACACTTGAGGCTTAGAAATCTACCTTGAGAAATGTTTGATGCAATTAGTGTTCTAGAAATTGTATGTATGGTGAAAGGGACAGACTGATCTTGTGCCCTTTTAAAAATGTATGATAATTTTCTAAAAATTGTCAACTCACCTTAAGTATATTGTGCAGTTAATGGCCCGGTGCTGTCTGCTGACTTTTGGCTTCTGGCTTACGTAGCAGTTGATTTTTAGCATTTAAATGTCTTGCACTTTTGTGGGATTGATCCTTTTGCCTATTAAGCTAGTCTTCAAACAGGATTGTTAATAAAAAATTCTTTCAATCTCCTGCTACTATAGAAACAGTCCCTTGTAAATGCTAACATTGAGCTTCAGTGAAGAAGTAACCTTAGTCAGCAAAACTATAAAAATATTCTTTTTGAAAGGACAGACCACACCTTATCTTTGATGGGAGCTTAATACAATCTCTCTGAATTATTTGCCTCTGTCAAAGCGAAATTAAATCTTTGGAGGTGAAATTCAGTGCTAACTTCAGAATCTTTCAATTTCCTCCTTCTACCATCTGAAAAACATGCATGGTATGTGACTTGTATTGTTTTAAATATCTCGTGAAGGCTATCTCTAGTGTAACCAAGTGATCGCTTCAGATGATAGAATTATATCTGCCCTAGGATGCCTTTCTGGTTTAATATCTGGGATCCTCTCTCCAAATAGTACTGTTCCTGTCACACTTCTGCACTCCTGTGTCATGGTCTGATATTTTTTTATTATTAATCCCTAATGGTACAGGCACACATCTCTTAAGCCAAGCTAAAAAATACCCAGCTACAATGACTGAACAACAAATCCCATTGCAAGCAACTTTCATATTTAATGCATCTCTGAAGGTCAGGAGGAACAGCCGCCTGTCGTCCTGCTGTTCCTGCTCTCTCTGAGCTAGGTTACCTTATTTTTGAATCCTGCTTGTTACCTTGGCAATCCTACTGAAACAGACAGTGGGGTCTGGAAATTCATTAGATTCTTGACTATTTCTATTTTAAATCTATAAAGTCTTTCACTTAATAGGGATGACATAAAAAGGGTAAAGGGACTTAAGTGTTAACCATGGTGAGGAGGAGAATTTGTAAAGCATGCTGTACGTATTGCAGCAGTGCCAGGCAGCCTCACATCAGCTCTAGCTGCTCTAGGCACTGTACAAAGGTGTAGGAGTTTCTCAAAGCATAAAAAACACAGCGAAGGGGAGGAGAAATAATGTATATGAATGGATTATGATTTTATTGACATACATCTTTGATGTTTAAAGATGATGTAAAAGATAGAAGGGGAAAAAATCTTCCCCCACACCTTTTCTGCAGGCTCACAGGCTATTGCACAGCTCTCAAGCTTTTCTGAAATGAGTAAAACTCCCAAAGAAGCCACAGCTTCCAACACAAAAGCAGGACCAGTGCTGTAATGTTTGATACTGGCTCTTGTGTGGGTGGCTCTCTGAACCAGTCGCATTCACTGCCTTTAGTCATTGTTCAGGAGCTTTGTGAAACATCTGAACTGGAGCTCCAGGATGAGTAATGGGAGCTTGGTGGGAGCAGAGTTACTTGTTGTTATTTAGAATTCATGGCTTTAATGTTTATTGCTGCTGAATCTGGGTGTTCCTGCTGTCCTGAATGCAGATAGCCCGCCATGAAAGAGTCCTGGTTAAACTAAGGTATTGCTGTTGGACAAAGCAGAACAATACTCTGAAATACTTCTCTCTCAAAATTGGACCTCTCGATTGGTTTCTTGGTAACTTGGATTAATATCTTCTTCTGGTTAGTCTTTAAGTGTGGGTCTTGTTTATTATATGTATTGTAATCTGCAGCTGTGACCTCTCAAAATATAGTCCATAAAATGTTCATAGTTTTGAGTGTAATTCTAGAAGTCTCTTATGTATAGTTGTCTATAGCATCACTGAAGGACTGAAAAAACATGGTATGTTCAGTTTATATTCGGGACACCTGGATAAAAATTTGATGCTGCAACTTAAAAAGTGCTGATGAGAAATAATATTTGCCTTGTGTTGGATTAATAGTAGTACCCACCTCTTGCTGGTCTCTCTTTTCCATCTGAACATCCCCTTGACAGTCATAGGATGAAATCTGAAGTTAGTGGGAGTTTTCTGTGAATTTCAGAGGTGTCAAGATTTTCTCTGATAGCCTTGCCTTCTAAAAATTATATATATATATATATATTTGCGTGTTTGTTAATGTGTAGGATTTCAGAGGTGTCAAGATTTTCACTGATAATGTTGGTTTCCAAAAATTGCATAGATTTTCTTGTGTGGGTGTGTTTGTGTGTGGCTTTTCAGCACCACAGGGTTTGTTGTTGATGAAGCTGCTGTTGCAGGATATGCTCCATGCTCAGGCTGCTCTTTTCCTGTTTAGCTTTATGCAGCACCCAGAGGTACAGCAGCTGCCTCAGCGCTCTTGTGTCTGCCTGTCCTGCAAGTCTGAAAACCAGGACCACAAGCAGGTTTCTACCTCTGGGCATGACTTAGCCCATTATCCTGAGGATGCATTGTATCATTGATAGCTAAAGTTATTAATAGAAAAATGGAAGAATATTCTTTTGTGTAAAAGCAAAACTAAATTTGATTGTTAGACCTAATGTTCATAAGAAGGGCTATGAGATGTTTTTGTTGTGGCAACCCAGTGCTCTGGATTGTGGGTGTGCTTCCAAGACTTGCTGGACTGCAGCCTAGCTACATTGTGTGGGAGCTTTCCCACAGGACACGCTGGTGCTGCGGCGCAGGCAACGCACCTCTGGTAATGTCGTAGCCCTCTCCTGGGAGGAGGGCTCAGCGGGATGGAATTGTTGCTCAGTATTGGCAGATGTTATCTCACTGCTATGAAACACTAATCAGCTTACCAGAAGGCTCTGGTTTCTCAGCCCTCAGCCCACAGCTGTGGGGAGCAAGGAGAAGTAATCCGATTGAATTGGAAATGCAGGCTTGACTTTGCTTCTCGTGTGGCCTCTTGAACCATAATAAAGGGAGAAGCACTTGGGAAGCAGGACCATCTCATTTAATTTGTGCAGTGTCAGGGGAATGGTGTCCAGTTCCCAGCTGGTTGCATATAACATGGTACCTCAGAACCAGCTGTTTTGAGGAATGTGTCACTGCTGTTCACGGGTCACAGGCAGGGTGGGTGAAAAGATGGACTCTTAGCAAGCAAGGCAATTTCTCATTGCAAAGGGTGGTTTAATGTATTGGAGTGAGAAATGAGCTAGGTTCCACTTTTCGCTTACCCCCTGTTCATGCTGTTAGTGCACTGAGATGACTTTTGTGTTTGTGTCCTTGAAGATAAAAGTTCTGCCAGAGTGTTTGGGGAGATGATGACAATTCAGAGAGGTTTTACAGAACTGGGCATTGGGAAAGCTTAAAAAACTGGGGGCTTTTGCTCCAGTGAGTGCTGGTGCATATGTCTCTTTCAGTAAGTGTCTTCCAAATGTACAAGTACTGTTTTTTTCATGGCTCAGTGAAATAAAAGCTCTTGAAGCTTTAAAATGCAATTTGTTATGCGCTGGTGCAAAAATGGCACCGAGTTCTGCTCATGGATCTTTCACCAGAAGCAGGTGGCATAGAGCTGCTTCAGTAACACAAGTTAACTGCAGCAGTGTTAGGAAATGAACAGGGTTCTGTTTCCCTCATGTGATCCCATAAATAGAATTCTTGTTTAAAACCAAATAAAGATAAAGGTACTTGAGCTGGGCCAGTTGGTATCTCAGCCAGTGGGATTTTATTAGTGATGTGTCATAATGGAAAACACAAACTGAATCTGTGGGACAAGGATATATGCAGGGTCCTTGCTTCTAACTGACCGTAGACATCTGGTTTGGAAGCATGAGAGATGGGGTACAGAACCTTTCTGTGCTGGATTTTTAGTCATCTTTTTGAATAAAACCAGTTTTTTAAAAGGTGCCCATAAAGTGGTAGATGTGTTCCAGGGTGTAAAGATATGGCCTTTATTAACTTGTGTGGGATCTTTTTTTGCCATTTATTTTCCTTTCCTTTTCAAGTGTTTTAACAAGCAGATTTAACCATACCACGTTGTTCTCTGTTTCCAGACATGAAGAAAGCAAGCAGCCCCACATAACACACTGATGGCATTCTGTGCTGCATCGGGATCAATCAGTCAAGAAGGTGTGATGCCTAGGAATCTCCTGGCAGATTCTCCTGAAATGGCATCTGAAATCTCTCCAGAGCATGTGCATGGGAGCATGGAGAGGGCTGGCAGCGTGGAGAATCATGGCAGCCAAGCTAGGTGCAGAAATCTTGCCTTGGTAAGTGTTTAATGAGCCTGGTGCTTAGTGATACAGATTACTTTAATAGCTCTGTCCACATCACGTGATTTTTGTTTTATTAAGATTGATTTTTGCCATTTCTGATCCTAAGTGGTTGCTGGTGTTGTCTCGATTGTTAAACTCAAAGGCCAGAAATAACTTCTCAGCTTTGGTACAACAGCTTGTTATTCTGGTCTGATTGTCTCTGAGAGCTTGGAGAGTGCTACTCTCCAGCCCTTCCTCCCAGAGAACCAGGAATGGCAGTAAGGGCTGCTCTGCCCTTGCTTTTTTAAATAGCTCACGAAGGAATTTAAGGATAGTGGTTGTTCTACACACTGCTTTTTGCTTAATCTCTTTGTTGACACTCCTGAATAAAGGTCTCAGCTTATTCCACCTTAATTAGATGAGTAACAAATATGTCATCGTAAACAAAGCCATACTCGCATTAGTGAGTATGAGTGTGTGGCCATTTAAATCGTGAGTGAGTAACTGAGGGAGTAGGATGCACTTCTGCATTTTTCCCAATTAGCAGGGTGAATCAGGCAGTGAACTCAACAGTACACTTTGTACTGTGACAGACTAAGCCTAGAAAGCAGGTATGGTTCCTTCCATATTTTTTTTATGATCACGACCATTTGAAAAGCATCCATTTTTAATTGAGGAGAGAGCACTCTGGTAAACATGCTTGTCCTAAGTGGAAGTCTAAATCTCTGTCTTGCCTTAAACATGGAATTAGGCTTTCTGTCTCTTTCCTTCTGCCCTCCCTGATAGTTTCCTTTTTAATATGGTAGTTTTCTGTGAAAGATTAAGTGGCAAAACCTGTATTTATCTGTATACCTCAGACACACTCATGTTTTTGTGCTATTTTCTGAGCTTTCTGACACCTGGAGGCAATTCTAAAGCTGTTCCTTTTTTTTTTGTTTCTACTGAAAATACTTACTGTTAATATGATGCTGTATCCTTCAGCTTGTGTTGCTAGTTAAAACACAAAACAAGTATTATGAAATTCAGTACCTTAACTATTTCTGATCTGTTCTAGAAAAAAGTTGTGAAGGATCGAGATGGGGGAGGTTAAGTATAACATTTGGAATCAGGAAGTTAGTGTATATTGTTTATTTTATGAAATAAAATAAACACACAGATAAATACACAATAATGCTTGAATTTTAGAGAATTACAGTGGAAGTAGTACTTCTAGAGAATTACAACTTAATTTTAAACAGAATTGCAAGTTAATTTTGCTCATTACCACTAGTTTCCCAGGTTATCACACTAGTAGTCAATCATGTTCCCTTGGGTTTTATTCTTAGCAGGCATGAGACTAGACACTGAAAAATTGGTATTGAATAACAAAGCTATGTATAAATCAGTCTGTTTGTACAGTCTTATCCTGGGCGTCAGAAAATGATGTAGATTCCCTTAGTCCAACTAGATCCTGCCATGTGATAACCCATATGATGATGCATCAGCTAGAACTGGAATCCCTTCCTACTCTGTAATGCAGTAATTTATAGATGAAATAAAAGTTGGCTGCAAGCTTAGGCAATTCCCATCAGACCTGTGAATTAGCAGTTCACAGAGCCTTTCATTTGTTTTGTTAGTTTGTGCATGAATACAGCAAAGTGTGTACCAACAAGTTTTAACTGTGATGCCACAGATCCCCTTCCACAATTTTTCTTCCAGCACTGTCATAGGTGGCATGTCCAATAAGGCTGACAGCTCGCGTGTGTGGAGTAACAGGTTGGACAATATAAACTCTTAATACAGGCATAATTTCAGGTTCTGAATTTGAGAAGGGGTCTGTGTTAAACTCAACATGAAGGAAATTCTGCCTAATTGCTAGAACATGCTCCTAGAGACTTCATCTTCTTGCTTCAGTAGTTTTATTATAAAAGTTTAGAAGATGTAGAAACTTTGATGGCCTAATGAGAAGAAAGGAATAGGCAACTTTGTTTAGACAAGGAATTTCTTATTATACCAGTTCTGAGAAAGGACAGGATCTATTTTCAGGCACACTGCACCTCCATAGCCCCAAAACAGAAGCAACTAAAGACTTAACTGCCTCTTTATATATCCGTTTCCTGGGTCTGTTCACCTAGAGACATGGCAAGGAAGGTCAGGGTTGGCTTTGATTTTTTTGGGTTTTTGTAATGGCCTTGCAAATGAAAGAAGTGTAACAGTGCTTCTTATGACAGGCCTGTACTGCTGCAGGTTTCTTCCTATCTGATTGTAAAAAACCAGGCTCTTAAGCTTCTCAAACTGCATTAGTCACTAAATATAACCTTTGTATTGCATCTGTGGAATTCAAACAAAACCAGGGTTGTGATAATAGGGACAAACACTTGGATTGGCTTCAGCCTTCGCTGACTGCTCACAGCTGGTTTGGCTGACTTCTGGCTGGTCCTGCATCCTGTGTGTCTGTGCTGGCATCGCTTGCTGGGGAACTGGTTGTCAGTTCAGGAATGACTAGGAGATGGACATCAATTGCCATGTGCTAAAAAAAGTCTTAAAATTCTGTATGTGGGATCCTTCCCAGTCAGCTGTTGTCGCTTCAGTTTAATTTTGCCAGATTCCTCAGCTTCTCTTACCTACACAATGGTGCTTTCGGTTGATCTTTGACAACTGCAGGCCTTCAAGTCAGATTTATTTTTTTTAATGGAAAGCAAGGTGCTGCCTTGATTTTTAGGAGAATTTCTATAGAACTTATAGATATTCAGGTCTGGATTTATGCTGCCAAATCTATCACAGCAGGTTGAGCTGAGATGGGAGGAATGTATGCCTTGACATCTTCATCTCACACAAATGTTTGTACCCATAAAAACTGTTACATATGAGGACATGAATTTGCACACGTATTTTGGGTTCTTTGTTAAAAAGAGATATCCATACATCTACTTGAGAAAGTGTATGTTCTCGATGCATTGAATCAGTTGCACTTATCCAAGAGTGAGGGCAAACAAAAACACACTGTTCTTGGCAATTCTAGATTCCAAAACCCAGTCTGGAATGACACTCCCTGACATGTGGTATAAGAATTAACTTGCCATGAAATACAGTTGCGGCAATTTAAGGACACTTAATTCAAAGATAAAACTAGGTCTTGGGGTGTTTTTGAAGCAATTTGTCTTGTTCCACTGACTGAATAGGCACAGACCAGCTTCTTAAAGCCGATCCTTCTTTCAGTGCTTCTCTCTGGTAATTGGACTGGGTATCTATTCTCAGCCATGATTAACTGCTTTGGTTTCTATGTGTGAATAATGTGCTAGGACAATGGTGCTACCTGTGAAAACCATGGCAGAGGTGCTGGTTGTACCTGAAGTGAGCTGTGCTAATTGGAACTGCACTGATAATAAGCTATGTCAGTGCCTTGGATCTGTTGCCGTCTGTATCTGAACATGTCTCACTGAGTGATAGCTTTGAGGGATAGTGAGTTCTTGTTATTCTTGGTGGATCGCACTGGTTTTTTTTTTATGTTTTGCCTTTGGATCAGACCGATCCTTGGTTAATACCACAGTTCACCACCACTCTTTTTGGGGTTTGGTGACCTCCAGAATTTGTTCAAGTGACTATTTCATTTGATCACTAATCAGATGGCTTAAATTGGGAGAGGCCATGACTCTAAAAAAGAGATTTTGCTTGTTCTGATTGTTATTTTTTCAAACAAGCTTTCTCTCTGGCTCTAACAAGACTTGATAGCCAGTCACTGAAGGTGATTTGTCACTCCTGGATCCCTTGTATAGTACAGGTGACATTCTGAATGTTGGTTACACAGACATGAGGAGCAAGTATGCTGTGAGTAGTCTGAGCTGGCTCAGTGTTTTGTTTCACACACTCAGCCATTTAACTCAGGGGTGACCTGGTTGTTTTGTAGTTATGGTGTCCCTTGTAGCCTAAAAATTCGTTATTATGATCCTTATCCTTTTTGGATCAGTACAGATAATTCAGATGCAACAGACCTGGCATTCTAAGTGCATCATGCTAGTATCTGTTTACCCCGACCTCTCTGACAAGAATCCACTGGGAATCCAGTGTAGATTTAGGGGTTCTGGAAAAGGACAGATTACATGTCTGTTAGTCCACTGCCACCTTTTTCCTCACAGTTTGAATGAGTGTTGTGATGCTGAGTTGCATTTCAGGTATATTCGAGGGAAAGTCCTGAGAAAGACTCCTTTCATAAAATTAATGTGTTTTTCCCCCTTGACACTGATACTCCACAGGCTTTACTGTACTACAAGACCTTTCACTCTGTCCAAGGACTTTGCCAAATAACAATACACAAAAAATGAGAAGAATTTATAACTGTTTGCTTTGTATGGATACAGCTGCCTTGGGGCAGGTGGAAGCCATTACGTACAGGGTGTGGAGAGAGCTATGCTATGCTTCATGCGCTTTAAACTGATGTTAGTATGACCTGGAAGCATATGCCTCGGAAAAATAAGAGCCTGATTCCTAACAAGGAATGATCTTGCTGTAAAATGTGCTAGTGAGAATATAGGTCCTGAAGGCAGTTTGGGCTCTATATGCAAACAGCATCATTCTGCATCAAAGCAGGATCTGGTAGATTATTCCAGCAGGTGGGCAAGTCTGCTCTTTAAACCACACTGACAAGCATTCCTGAACTTCCAGAGTGTTTTCTTTGTGTACTCCATTACTTTTCACTGAATACTTGCATTAGAGTTTCTGTAATGTGAAAGCCAACTTCTGTCTCACCTTCAGTGCATGTAGAGAAGATTTGCTGTGATTGTATGGGTGGTCAACTTCTTATATATTAAAATACACACCTGCCCACCACCCTTTCATTCTCTCCTGTTTTAAATATAACATGCTCCATTATTTGAGCCTTCCTGTGCAGCTAAAGTCGCAGCACTCTGTGCGTTGTTCTGGACCCTGTCCAGCTTGGCTGCATCCTTTCCAAAGTTCAGCAACTGAATCTGAACTCTGTGTTCCGAATGAGGATGTGCTGTCATGTCATCACCCGGGTTAATATATCCCTGAATGAGATCTGCATCCCTGAATAGCAGATTTTTTTCCCCTCTTTATGGCACTTAAACTGACAGAATCGCAGATTGTGCAGGTACCTTGCAGTAACTTTATCTCAGCATCATTTTTTAGTTCATCTGTGAGTATGTTTTTGGGGGCCATGTCATAAAGGCTTCAAATCAAGGTATGTGACATCTTGTGCTTACACCTATTGGTCAAGTCAACAACCCTCTCATGAGATATGAGCTTGGTGAGAAATTACTTGATTTTTTATGAAAACTATTTAGTGGCTTTTGCCTGAAATGTATCCTCAATTTTCTCAATGTTGTTCTAACACAATTTCTTTTTCCCTTTAATTTCTATGAGCTTATCAGCCTAATTTTGTTTATCAAAGAGATGTTTTCAGGGTTTAAGTAGATATTCAGCTTGCTTTCTTTAAAAGTAGGTTAGGAGTAATTTAGTCCGTTTATGACTTTAGCTCATCCAGTTTATCTTTTAAGTACTTGTAGATAATTTGTTTCGTCACTTAGGACCCATTGATTATATGCTTTGCTACCTATTATGAAGCACATGGGTACAATTATGCTCGTAAACTGAAGAAAACAGCACTCGATATTATAGTCTTCTTCACCAAATGAAATGGTATTATCAAAACCATCAGATAGTAGGGTTTTAGAGGAAGCACTTTTTGACACAGCACACAATTACACTCTGGAACTCCCTGCCACAGAATGCTGTGAATGCCAGTCATTTCCATGGCTCAAACAATAAGAAGAATTCATGCTAGAAAAGCTCATTAAGGGCTATTAAATATGCAGATGCATCTGGGAAGTCCTTAAGACATGTATTGCTGGGAACTGGAAGGATTTAGGGGAAAAAAAGATATATCCATCCAACATACAGCAACCCCCCCCAACCTCTCTCCCTTGTCCTGTGTGTTCATAGTTGCTGAGAGCTACTGAGCTAAATGGGCTTTTTGGTCTGATCCTGTGTAGTAGTTCCTGTTCTTAGCTGTAATTCACTTGCTTTCAGCTTCAGTAACACAGCAGTACAATCCATTCCGTTTCCCTTTTCCGTAAATCTAGTCAGAGGTACTTAACTTCTTCTGTGCTAAAGCTTTTATACCTGTTCTGATACAGTTCCTGCATGTAGGGCTTTCCTTTTCACCCCTTCTAATAAGTAGAACTGCCTTGTTATTAACAGACTGTGGCCCAAGTGGTGCTACACTGGCCTTTGTACTTTATATTAGAATAGTTTGCTCCCTTCTTTTGAGAAGCATCCAGTCACTTCTCTCCCATGGAAAATTGTGCCTATTAATTCTTTGTCGCTGTCAAGTGATTGATAAATCAGTTGAATCTGGCATTCTCCTGGTGTTTTGCTAATTGAGGTTTGGTTCCTTAGCAGTTTTCAGATGATTTTTTTTTTTTTTAAGCACTGCAGATGTCTTGGGATTTCCTGTGCTGGTCTGTTTCTGTCAAAGCTGTGCTGGTCTTAGGATTTTAGACCTGGATGTGATGTTCAGAATTTCTTAAGATGTATATGAAAAATTGTGGGCCTCTGGATATTAAGTCATTGTTTTAAACAGGTAGGAAAGGAATCAAGGAACCTTTTCTATGAAACAGATTCTAGTCTTATTTTCTTTCTCTTATTTCTTTTTTTTTTTTCCCTCTTTTATACCAAACACTGTTATAACAGACTCTTTCCTGTTTGGCATAAGCAGGAAATGTTTGGCTGCACAGAGATCTAAAATATTAATGCCAGCTGAGCATACTCAGCTATTTCAGCTGTTTGCATCCCAAATTTCTTTTGTCCAGTCTTTTTAATCCTCCTAATTTAATATAATTTAAACTGAGGCACATTTATCAAGTTTCAAATTCAGGCTGTCTTTTTAGTAAGTAAAACAGTAGTTTAAAGTTTGCAGTGTTGGGTGTATGTGAGATTTAGTTTAGGGAGGTGTGTTTGTGTATCCAGAGTAGGGAGTAGATGGAAACTTGGAGGTGAATAACTCAAGTAGCTGAAAAGACTTTTCTTTGACTATTAAAAAACACAGATTCATCAAGAAGAAAGGAGGCCTGGAAAACCAGCCTGGAAAGAATATGAACTGTTCCAGTACTTGGAATATATGGAAAATGAACTAATTGCAAATAGACTTGGTAACTTAGTTAAAACTGGTACCTGTTAAGTTACAAAAATTCCTCCCATCTTTCTGAAGGCTTTGCTATAATACAAGTAATACAGGTGGGAATAAAGCAAGTCACTGCTTGCTTCACATCTCTGAGCTCCTTTGGTTTGACCAGCCTGAATAGGTTTTTTTTCCACTGTGATTGTGTGTCTAAAATGGGATTGTTTCCTTGGCTGGCAAACTGAAACATGTCTTGCCTGAGGGAGTTTCTATCCAGACTGGATGCCTTGCATCTCAGTACAGTGCCCTGACCTAACACTGCCTGTTCTCCAGAGATGTTGGTTTCGGGGTTTTTTTGGGTTTTTTTTTTGAGGTTTTGTTGTTGTTGTTGTTGTTTTGGGGGGGGGAGGTTTGTTTTGGTTTTTTGTTGTTTGTTTGTTTGAATGATGAAATGTGACACTGATCATTGTGAAGGGAAACTGCACAAGGAAACAGATCGAAGTGCTAACAGAGATGAGGTTGGTCTTTCACATCTTGGTATGCCATTTATAACAAATGTGTTTACAAAGAGATGATTACTCAATTTAGATCCTTCACCTAAAGGGACATTGCTCATTTCAGCAAGATCCATGAGGGATGGTTAAATCAGGCAAAGCTCTCCTGCAACTCTTACCTGGCATGGAAAAATGCTTAGTCTTACAGCACAGAAAAGGATGGAAGGAAGTGCTTCTGGAAATCTTCCTTGCTTTATTCTTTGCTCAGCTCTTGATTAAACAAGTTCAGCTCATGTGGGAGCAGTTTTTTTAGGTGCACAGAGTGGTGCAGTAATTCCTGTACCACGCTCTGGATTTGTTGCCACTATGAACTTCTTAAACACAGCCCCCTCTTCTTTTCCGTTGCCTGTGTAAGTCTGGCTCTTGCAGTGAGCTCACCCTCTACAAAAGGTTCTTGGAGTCCTGTTCAGTTCCAGCTCAGGGCTACCTAACAAGGGTTCCTTTCCTGTCATTCTCTCGCCTACTAGACATAGCAGCCCTATGAGTATTTGGGTGGGGAAGGAAGGAGATTGCAACATCCATTAAGGAAAAAAAAAAAGAAGAAAAAAAAAAAAAAAACAACCAAAAAACAAAAAAGGAAGGCTTGTCTGTCTCCTGCTTTTCAAGTGCAGCTGTAAAACTTTCCTTGGCCTTTGAAAACTGACGTGTGGTGGGTGCGAGCTGTGGAATACGTCAGCCTTTGAAGTTCATCTTTTAAACAGGCAGTGGCAAATGGCATCCAAATTTCAGCCTTTGTAGCAGTTGGAATCTACAAGCTGGAATAAGTTGCTTATTCTGACAGGACACTGTGGATAGTAAGACTAAGTTAGAAATAACCACACCTCTGTACATCTTTCCCACCCACCAAATGTTCTACTGGCCACACAGGAGAAGGCAGCTCAGAGCCCGAAAGCTTTTCTTTTCTGATCTGTAATGTTCTGGGTGCTTGGAGACCAACTACCACTGTGTAAAATACAGCACATTATATTTCTTAATCTATAGGCATTACTTTCCTATTGAGCTATGTTGTTCTTACTTTTAATGCTGAGAATGGGGATAAAAACTTTTTTTGTGCAAGGAGTTAACAAGTAGAGCTGCAGACAGGCTTTTTTAGTCTAATCTCATGTAAGATGATATGAAGAGGCATGGTGAGTTTGAAGCAAGTTGTGCTGCCCTAGCAAGAACGTGGCTACCTCTTGGATATTTGGACTGCATACCTTTATGTATTTACCTAAATTCTCCCAGCTCTCCACTGAGAAGTAGCCTTTTTACCCTGTCTGCACATGCAATGAAGTGTCCTTGGTGCTTCTTGTTAAGTTACTGACAGCAAAGTTTCCAGTATATGCTTGGCAGGGGAGAAATTCAATCTAGAAAAGGGAAAACCTCTCTTGTTTTTCAATAATATATACTTACATTCCAGACCTTACGCAGTTCTCTTGGGAAATGTCTTTCCTGTATCCATTGTCTTAATGCAGTACCTTTCTTTATCATTCTTTGTCATCTCCAAGCTTCTGGAAAAGTGAGTGTTTCCCAGGGTGGAGGGAAAAGAGTTAATGCGTTGCTGCCCAGCTTCTCATAGTGATAATGTGTTAATCAAGTTAATCAAGAGCAGTGACTCAGAGAAAATGAAGACTGGATGATCCAAGCAATTATTTATCACTTCTGTGGTCTACAGGATTGTTTCCTGCTGAAGAAAATAGCCTAAGGCAGTATACTGCTGGGGAGCATATCTTCATATTTATTCTTGGGTTTTCCTTTCTGTAACTCAAAGGTAAAATCTTTAGAGACCTGCTCCCTCCTAACTATTACTTCTTTGTAATCCGCCGTGTAACTCTGGATAATTTATAGTTTGTGGTGGTAGAGACACTTCTCAGCTCCAGCTTTGCTTTCAGAAGCCAAGTCCCACTTTGGACTAGAACAAAAAGGGAATCAGCCTGTTTCTGGGACTGTCCTGAGTGCACCCTTTCCCTCCCTTGTTGTTCCCCAAGCCTTGTCCCTGTATCTGACACAGAACACAGTTTAGCCGAGTTTGGAACCGGAAGAAGCCATCCTAACCCTTGCAAAGGCACCGGTGGGTGCAGGGCTTTTTTTTGCCTTTTTTTTTTTTTTTTTAGTAGCTTTTATGGCTTTTATGATCTTTTAGCAATTTGTTCTCAATTGAACTCAAATGAAGACTTCTTTGCTAAACTAAAGGATGTAGTACCAGTTGCTGCTCTTTTGATTTTAATTTTTTTGTCCTCTAGCATTGTAATATCTAAATGTCTCTTTGGGAAGGTGTTCATCTTTCTGGTTTTTTTCTTTTTTCCCCACAGGATGATGAAAGTTTGAAATACTTAACTCATGAAGAACAGGATGTTCTCATGTTCTTTGAGGAAACCATAGATGCCTTAGAAGATGACTTGGAGGAGATGGCCCTACGTGACAGTGGCATCCACTGTCAGTCCCCAAGGTCGACAGAAGAAAACGTGTCCAGTCATTCAGAGACTGAAGATATCATTGATTTAGTACAGTCAACACCTGAGAGCAGTGACCACGAAGGCCCTTCCAGCAGAGATACAGAACCAGGTAGTTGTGTTTCTTGCAAGTGTGGGTTTTCCCTTTGATGAAGCCCTGACCTATTCCAGTTCTCCTTAGAAACAGCTGAAGAAATTCTGTACCTTCCTTACTACCTCAAGATAAATTTGTTACACATCGCATCAGGAGCTCTAAGGACTGTGATTTTAGTTTGCCTTGGGGTTTTTGAAATTCTTGCTGCTACTGTAAGGTTTTTTCTAATTTTTCCATGTCCCTCACGGGGATCATGCATCTGATGAAGCTTTTGGTCTGCTCTCTCAGTCCTCTGCCTGGAGACTGACTTGTCACTGTTGTGCACAGTCATTGCAACAAGGCAGACAGTATTCACCAGCCTGTTCACACTCTGCTTTTCTCTAAGACTTCTTAAGATTTTCTCCAAGAGTTTTAAGATAGCAGATTGTTTTCAGTGTTACTTTGTGTGGGACTGAAAGGCACACGATCCTATCAGTGAGTTTGTGACAAGATAGCATATGGCATGTTGTTTTTGTCACCCTGTAGGGTGTTCTCTCTGTGTTTGGAGAATGAATCTATCAGCTAGTACACACAGTGGGATGTAATGTGTCCTCTCCTGGCTGTTTTAATAAAAAATAAGAACTGCAAAACTCTTATGAAAGAGCAACCATTGAAGCACAGTGGAGCAACACACAGACTTTGAATGAGAGGCAGAGAGGGCTGAGGTAGTGACACATTGTAAACATGGTGATTTGAGCTGTAGCACTGCCTATGAGATGCCATTGCTGGGAGTTCAGTTATAGTTTCTTCTGGCTGTGTGGGCTGAGGTTGAGTTGGAAAGGTAGGGAGAGGGGAGAAATGATGCTAAAAGAAGGTTTTGCATTCTGCTCTGTGTGAAGACTTAATGACATCTCTGCTGCTTTGCCTTTTAGTGTTGGACACTACCCGGAGAGCAGAGAGCCCTCAGCCACCTGTACCTGCTGACCGTCCCCCACATCCCCCTGCACCACCACCAGCGGTGTCAGAGACACTTCCTCTTCCTCCTCCACCCCCTCTTCCAGTGCAGCACCCAAAGTTGCTCCGTTCCATCCCCACTCCTCTCATCATGGCCCAGAAGATCTCTGAGCAGCAGGCGGAGAGCCGGGCGCGCTTCCCTGGTCCCCTCAAGGAAGGGAATTCCGAACGGAAGAAAGCCCCAGTAGCCAACGGTGATTATTCCACAGCACCCAAGCACCCTCCTGCCCCCGCCCCCAAACTGCACCGGTTCCCAAGCAACATCAACATAACAAATGTCAGTGGCAAGGAATTCAGCGAGACGATTTCCAAAGCAGCGGTTAACGTCCAGGAGCGGCGGGCTCAGGTGCTGGCCAACATCAATGGGGGAGCTCTTCTGGCAGCTGAACTGGAGGAGAAGCTGCACAAAAACGATTTCTTGTCACGTAACAGAAGTTCTTCTTTACGGGATCTCTCCTCGGAGCAAACACGCTATGAAGCCCTGACAAAACTCGGCCTAGTTAAGGGAAAGCCAGCTCAGGACCAAGTGGACCATGCCCCAAGCACTCAGCAGCTTGATGTGCAGCCCAAGCAGGCAGAGGCTGTTACCAATGGATATCAAAACATCCATGAGATTTTAAAAAGCGAGCCCAGCCCTTTCCTTCCTATGGGCAAAACTGTAACAATCAAACCAGACGTGGCTCTTGCCACTAACAAAGTCAGCAGCACACAGCAGAACACAGAAAAGAGTTGTAATGATTATAAACAACCTGGTGTAAGCCTGGACATGAGGAGGAGGTCGGGTTCGCTGCCTAGACCTACAGGATTTCGATCCCAAGGGATAACGGTGAAGTTTTCCGGCCGTGGCTCAACTGAAGAAGCCAGGAGAGAGGCACTCCGGAAACTGGGACTGCTGAAAGAGACTGCGTAACTTGGATGGGAATGTTGTGGCAGTGGGGGGAAAGTCATAGCATGGCTTTGTGCTAGAACAGTCCCAACAGGATTGGGATCAAGTGGATTGGAAGAAAAAAGGGAGAGCTCTCTGCTTCAGGCAAGTCAGGGAGGTACTAGACACTGTGGAATGGCCACTTGTGTTTATCCCAGAAGGACTGGCACCACGTAGGGTCATGTACAGCAGTGGGTTTTGGCTCTCCTTCCTACAGAGATACTCATCTGTTGCTCTTTGTGACTAAGAGGAATTTTATTTAACTAATGCTGGACTGTAGCAGGCAGCATCTCATTAATGAAGTGTACAGTGCAGTATTGTTGTACATAGCAAACTGAATGGCAAATCTTGCTTTTGCTCTTTCTGAAGCCAAAACCAAGAGCTCCGTCTGTCCTGCCCACATGTGTCTGTCTGTGGAGCTTGAAATAATGTCACAGCTGAAATTTCTGACAGTGACACCCTTCTGTGACTTTTTGTCATCTGTGTTATCTGGCTTGGCTTCTTTCCCTGCCAGTGGTGGGGTCTTCTGCTCCCTCACTCTGCACTTGACTCAGAACTGTGCACAGGGTGGCTTCTGCTTCGACCTTCTCCTGGACAGAGCAGCCCAGGCTTTGAATGGGTGACTGCCTCACTCTGCTGCTGCACCTGGAGTCTCCCCTCCCTTCCCAGCCACCTGCTTCTTGGTCACACCTGAGCAGCCCACATGTCCAGGGAAAGGCACCAGGAAAGCCTCAAGGGTATGCACTGAGCACCAGATTTCACACTGACAGCCAAAGAGTCTCCTGACAATCTGTGACCCCAACTGCTCTGTCCCAGGGAGGATCTCACAGCAGAGAAGCCATAGAAACAAGTTAACTTTGTACCAAAAGCAAGACCCCGTATGTCAAAAGTCTTGTCTTTCACCTTGGGGTTCCTGGGAAGGAGCTGTTACTTTTTGAACAGTAGCTGTACTACACAAATTATAAGTTCTGTTACTTCTAAAACTGTCATTGGTCTTCCTGTAGTTTGACAGCCCTAATAATCCTCTGTTCACAGCCTTATTTGATTCTGCCCTGCCAATGCATAACAGAAGTTACAGCCAAAATTCTTGCAGGCTAAGTGGAGTTTCAGGAGGGCTGCATGTAAGAGCACATCATTCCTGAATGGTCCACGTTGGTGGTATTTTGCCTTTGTTCAATAGAAAAGCTGGTAAAGATGGTCCCAAAATATATTGTGTGTTGGTATGATTTTTTTTTTTTTTTAAATATGGCAAAGCTGCCCTTCCACATTGAAACTCCTTCCCTTTTTATATTACCTGAAAACATCAAGAATAGCCACTTTAAAATCAAATGCCAAACTCCAAACTCACAATTTTTTTGTTGTTATTCCTTCATGTTTGATTTCTCGGTGTTTTGGATTTTTTTCTAAAGGGAAAAACTGACTTATTATCTGCACTTTCGAAAGCCTTGACCAACCCACTCCTTCTCCCAAGTAGCTGAGCAATAAACCTTGGAGAAGAGGAGGGGTGGCTACAGCAGAAACTGACACACCCTTTGACGAGGAGCTCTGACATAACTGTGATAAACAAGTTTGTAGTGCTTGTGATAAAGTATTTCAAACTTGCTGAGCTGTACTTGTAAATGAAGCTGTCACAAAGGAGAAACCTTTGTGTCATTCTCAACCTGCCTCATAAGTTAAGGGGGTTTTTTGTTTTGGTGTTTTTTTTTTGTTTGTTTGTTTTTTGGTTTGTTTGTTTTTTTTAATTATCTGCTTGCTGCTTAAATTTTTAATCGTGTTGTTATGGTATCTGGCTGGTTCTGTTATGTAGTTATTCTTTTCAGCCTTTTCACTGGGTAAGTGATCGTGTTCCTCATTGTGACAGGCTTTCTATACATAAGCAATCAGTAATTAAAATATGTGGCCATTCCTGGGCTGGCAGAGCACTTGGGCATGTATAATCAAACGTGAGAGGTGCTGCTGAAACAAAAAAGGCTGCTTGTGTGCTGCAAGTAAAGCACAGGCTTGTTCTGCTGGGCTCTGAGTCTGTAGTCCTAAATCAGAAAGACAAGGGATCACATAAAATACACCCAAGCACGTGCTGCAGCACAGGCTGGAATGGAGGCCGACATGTGGATGATGCATCATAATTTATTAACATAACCTGATAAGTAAATTTAAATGTTTCATGGCCTTTGTGCTTTTAAATCCTGGTAAAGCAAATTCTTCATTATGAATGTGACGTGCATAGGAAGCAATCTAATCATTTCTTGCCAGCTCTTCTTTCAGTTGTTTACAGCTGAGAGTCCATGCTAAGCAAACGGAGGGGGAAAAAACCCTGACACTGTTTCATTGAAATTCAGTCCAGTTCAATAACTCTGTAAAGTCACCCTACTTAAAAATACCCCAGATGTTTAATATCTAAAGTTGCTGTATGCTGAATTAGCTGGATCATGTTCTCTCATCCTTTGTGCAGGGCTGTGTCCTCAACTGGTGGGAAGTGAGAGTTAGATCTTCATTAGGTAAAGCAGTTTCTGCCCAGGGAGGACTTGGAACGAGGTATTCATTGGGGCCCTTCATCATAGCAGATAAATTCTTCTCTGTGCCTAAAACTGTAGTGAGTAAAGCCATGTACTAAATGAAGTTTAAGTCTAGCTGCTAATAACCTGTATATAAATTTAGCTCTATTTTGTGTATCTTGTTTTGTGTGTATATGTTGCTGTGATTTTACTTTCTTCCCCTTTTGTGCCAGAGGTAACTGTCTTGCACAAATCTGATAATCATCTATTAAACTAGAATAAACCAAATGAAATGATGCCTGATGGGAGGTGCCATTGTGTTCTTTGCCACCTAGTAGTATGACTCTTTCTTGGAGGAGGGAGGTGACTTTTTCTTAATGGCTAATATTGATTTAATAACCTTTCATTTTGCAATTTTGTGGATGTGTGTGAGCCAGAGCCCAACCCTGTCATGCCAGGTGATGGAGGAGGGACAAAAAAAAAATGTTATGTCTGACAAGAGATGTGTATTCTCACTGCTGGGCTTCAGCAGCTGTGATCAGGGTCCTTGCAGGAATGAAATTCATCCTGAACAGTGTTTGAATTAGACAAAAGCCCCTCGCTCACAATGTTTTGCATTATTAAAATGACCTTTCCAAGAGGAATGTTTTATATGTGAAAGATGAATAATAACATCTTTGTTTCCAAGGCTGTTACCATGAGTGAGGGTGGTCCTGCTGAGTGTGGAAGTCTTCCTTGTTGCACAGGGCAAAGTTCCCTGTCAGAGAACATGCCTGCCCATCCCTTCGGAGCACGTGCATCTGTGTTTGCTGCCGTTCTGCCTTTTGAAGAAGGATTTCTTTATGAGTATTCAGGTGTTGTTGAGCATTTGTCCAAACATCGTGTGTCATAAAAGAGAGAACAGAAATCACTCTAGCAAAAACAAGTATTTCCCATTTGCTTGAGCTACTTTTTTATCCCTGAGGCTGGATGTGCTTGTAGCCAAAAAGCATCAGCAGGTGCAGCAGCCTTGTCTCCAAGCTTTCCGGGGCTGCCTCAGGGCTCAGCTACGTGTCTCAGCCAGGGCAGGGCAGGTGGCCTTTTGTAGTTGTGTCCAGCTTCAGCCTGGAGCCAGAGGGAGAGAATTTAACTTGGCTCGATCTGTAATGAAACTTAAAGGAGGTTCCAGTGCCTCACCTGTGCTGGAGGTGAAACCTCACAGCTACCCAGCACCTGCAGCCTTTCAAGTGGCTGCAGCTTGAGGATGAAGTTTTTGATGTTTTTACTCCTGTTTTAGACATACACACATGGAATTTGGTTTCTCCCTTTAGAATAGACAGCTTCAGAAAGTGTTATCCATAGAGAGATCAGGGAAGGCCAGAGGCTGAAGGGAGGTGGTAGTTTTAACCCAGCAACTTGGGCAGGTTTTCAGTCCTGCTTGGGCCTGAGCAGAGAGTAACTTACAGCTCTGCTGCACAAGCGCAAAGTATTGTGTAGGTCAGCCCAAAAAACCACAGCCCTTTCTTCGCTGGCAGAGTGGGAGCCAGGGAAGCACAGCTCAGGCACAGCAGCACCTGCTCCAGTGGGATTGCTCTGGAGGCAGCTACAAAGAAAGGGCCCTGGAGCAGGGAGGCAGTGATGCCTTAGGTTTTAACTTTCATATTTTTCAAATCCTGTACTGCCTAGCATGTAACTCTAAAGTTTCTTGTAGCCTGTTAACTTCTGCTCTCTCATGGTAGGTAGACATAACAAAGCCTCTCCAGGCCTGCTCTCCAAGGACACACAGACCGTCCTAGGCCCAAAATGTAAACCAAAGCCTCTAAAAGGGGGCGGGGGGNCATCTTGGGGTCCATCTTGGCAGTAGCCTCTGGCTCCCCAAGGTGTACCTTTGAAGGCCCTTCAAATAAATACCTACCTTTATTCCTTTATTCTTGTCTAGCCTCTGTTTTTAGGTGGCCTCTTCAGGCATCAGCAGCACTGGGACAGCTCAGCCCAGGGAGAGCACAGTGGCCCATCCTGGGCATCCCCAGCCCCCTTTCTACTGGCCACTTTTCCAGCCACTCATCCCCCAGCCTGGAGGCATCCATGGGGGTGTGGTGACCCAAGGGCAGGGCCTGGCACTTGGTTGTTGAGTCTCATTCCCTTGGCCGATGGATCGAGCCTGTCCCAATCCCTCTGCACAGCCTTCCTGCCCTCCTGCAGAACAACACTCCCACCCAGCTCCATGGCACCGGCAAATTCTCCCTTGATTCCCCTGCCCAAGTCACTGATAATGATGTTAACCAGGGCTGGGCCACAGCCACATCACACCACAGTGACCGGACACCACCTGGGTCCAGCAGCATTCCCCACCACTCCCTGGGCCCAGCCATTCTTTTGGTTTTTACAGCAGTAGCCAGATTAAGTTCCAGTTAAGCTTCAGCCCTGTGTAACCCTGATACCATTGTATTCCTTCTGCCTGCCCCTTCTTCCAGAGGTCATATGCTCCTTTTTCCCCTGAGTGCCAGCCAAAGCGCCTTGTTCAGCCAGGCTGGTCTCCTTCCCTGCCAGCACATTTTTTGGCATGTGGGATCATCTGCTCCTGTGCCTTTAAAATTTCCTTCTTAAATGCACATCCAGCCTTCCTGAACTCCTTTGCGTTCCAGTTTTGCTGCCCAAGGGACTCTTGACAACCTTTTCAATGAGAGGAGGCCTTTAATTCATCAGCCTTCCACCTGCTTTTGCTTTCAGATAATTCCTGCATCCCACAGAGGCAAAGGGAGACAAGTCTTCATCCTGGCATTGACTCCCAAACTATAAATATCTTTTCCTCTGAGGTAAGGAGGGTCCTTAGACTGGATGGAGCCAAACCCTTCCAAGAGAACACACCCTTGTCTTGTGTGTTTTGTTTTTGTTTGGTATTTTTTCTTCCCCCAGAATGGGGGTTCTCTTCCCATGTGAAGTGACTCCTCCCAGATGAGGAAATGCCTTCCCTGAAAAGTCCTCGGTGCATCCCTGACTACATCACCAAATGATCAGATGTGTTCTTACCTCAAAGGAACTGCCAGGAAAGATTATTTTCCATTGGGCCATAACTACCTGTTGCTACTTCCAACCGGCCAAAAGACACCAGGAGAGGCTTCAGTAACTTTGGGATTAAACTGAGCAGGCACGAGGAGTGGTAGATAAACCAGCTGGCAGGCTTGAAGGTGCGACTCAGCTTCAATTTCTCTTTTGCTCATGGGTCTTTGCACCTGCCCCTGAGCTTTAATGAATGTTTCACAGAGCCCCAGGAATCACAAACTAATTCTGAGTGGTTCCCAAAGCTGCTGAGGCATTCTTAACCAGGACATTATTTTCTTCTCAGAGGGGTGTCTCTGTATCACAAACAAATGCAGCTGCTACAGTCCCCTCACCTGAAGGGCAAAGTTGTTTGGATTTGGGGGGATTTTTCTCCATCATTTTTTTAAAAAAAGGTACGTTGAAGGTTTGAATTTAAAAGAAGAAAAATAAATACATAAAATCCTTTCCTTGACCACTGTGTCAGGGAGCAGCTCCAAGTCCCAAAGCCTCTGCTACAGCTCAGCCAGCTGAGCTGCTGCTCAAAGTCTCAGAGATTTTGGCTTTAGTCCTCCCCTGGTGATTGCTGCACCCCATTCAGCGTCCACACCGATCCCACAGTGGCGTCGCCCTGTCCACCCTCTAAACTCGCCCTTCCCACCAGCTCAGCCCCTGCCACGTGCCCCAGCAGCCACCTGAGCACTGAACACTGCACTGGGCAGAAGGAAAGGGTTGTCTCACCTTATCTCTATTGCAGAGTTCTCCTGGTTTGTTTGCTATCAGCCCCGTGCGGAGCTCGGAGGCACCTGGAGCAGGTGGGGGTGGGAAGTGCAGCTCAGCAGTGCCTTTCATCCCACTGAACAGTGACTCTGCCTTCCCAGGGCACTGCTGTAGTAGAGGAGCCAGGACATCCTTCCTCTCCCTTTCCTGCTTTGCAAATGGAAGAGCACAGGAGTTACTGGAAAAGCCTCTGACAGACAGACCAAGAGCCCAGGGCTGGGGCTGCGGAGGGATGTTTCACCCAGACACCAGCCAGAGCTGGGGCATGACTGCTTCAGTGGTTACTGCTGCACATCACACCTCTCTTTGTGAGGTGATGCACGAAACCGCATCCCTGCTCTCCCAATAAGTGCACACCTCCCTCCCAGTGTCTCCACGTTCCCTGCCAAAGCCCCACACAGACCCTTGAGAGGTCCCATGTCCTTAAGCCAGGCCTTGTTCAGCCCAGGAGGGGCTCAGCAGCTCAGTGCACCTGTGTCAGCATCCTGTGAGTGTCCCCCCTGAGCCTGGAGAGCCAGCATGGAGCTGCACAGAGCTCTGGAGCTCCCAGCCCTTGCTGGGCACAGCCCAGCTCATGCCCAGGGCAGCTGTCACAGCATCCCCCTCTCACTGCTGGCTGGGGCTTCCCGTGCAAGGCCCTTCCCTCTCTGATTCAGCCTCGGAGCTCTCTGTTAGGACAGGATTGCTCATTTCCTCACAGGGTTGGGGAGGTCAACTTCACCCTCAAATGTTCATGATGTATTTTTTCCCATAATTTCAAAGGAAGTTTTTAACTCCCTGAGTTTTTGTTATTGTCAGCATCAGAAAATTGTATAATTTTTTTATCTGCGCTCTGCTTGCTTATCCGTTCCCACAAGGAAGGGCAAGGGCTGCATTTCCCAGCTGGGAAACAAGGGCAATGATGTAAAGCCAAGGAAAAAGAGCAGAGATGAGCCTGACCTTCTGGTTTCCAGGTTTATGGAGTAATCCTGAATCACCCTTCCTCTATTCCCACCACACCTGCCCCTTTGGTAGCATTCCCTTGCCAACCCAGGAGAAAATCCAGCAGCCTGGAAGCTCAGACTCACGTGTGCCAGTTGTTCATACTCTGATTAATGAAGATAAGCCACCCGTTGTACTGATGCTCAGAGGGTGGAATGACACCAGAAGGAAAACAGTATTCCTACAAGCTGTTGTGGCAGGAGGGGAGATTATTTCTTCATACTTAAACATCTACTAGGAAACAGTTGTCAGCACATTTCTACTTCCAATATCCAGCCCTGCACAAGAGCAGAGGATCCACAGGGTCTTCAGGCTTCATGACACAAACTTCATTACCGTGGAACATTTCCTGCCTCCTAAATGGATTTTAGTTTGCCTGATCAGGTTTAATTTTTATTTATGGCATGAGTTTCCCAGCAAGCTCGAGCTCAGGAAATGGGCACTCTGTGCCCAGCATGGCAATTCCTGGTGCATCCTGTAACAAACTCCTCAGCTCTGTGCCGGCCTCTGCAGTTTGTCACCCTGGAGCAACAGTGAGGCCTTCTCTGAATCCAAAAGCTGCTCTGATTTTACATTAGCTAAGACTCACAGCCAGTAATAAACCCCTGGTTTTCATGGGTGTGGGATTTGGGACCAACCTGAATAACAGAGTTGGTTTATTCACCCCTCTTGGGCATTTCAGTAGGAGAGTTAGACTGTGTAAGTCCTGCTGCTGTGTCCATCTTTCTACTGGAAAAGAAAGTCTGCCACAGGAAGGATGAGGAACTGGTGTCTGCCTGGAACAGCTCAGCTGAATTCCCAGAGAGAAGTGGATTGAAGCTGTGTCTTCCTCCCAGGAAAAGGCTCTTCCTGCCCTGAGCCCAAGGAGGAAACCAGAGCTGCCATCACCACTTGAAAAGCTGCTCAGAGCACAGATAAGAACAGCCAAAGCTGCCTCTGAGCTCCCTCTCACTACTTGGTTATCTTCACTTCCATCACTCCAGGGAGGCAACTTCCAGCAACTTGTAGCGATTTAATTACGGGATTAATACAGCAGCGAGCCTAAACCTCCCTCCAGGTAGGTTCTGAAAGCCTCACTGACACATTCAAATCTTGCTTCCCAGGAAGGAACTTCTGATTTTTATCTCACCATGAACAGACAGACGTGTGTGAGTATGTACATAATCTATATAAGTAATTAAAAATTTGAAAAAAACACCCCCAAAACAATTAAGGGGTAAACACAGCAAAGTTTTCAAGCTCTTGGGCTGTCAACTATGACTTGTTCCCAGCAGCAAACATCACTCCCCTTTATCCCCTGCACAACAGAAACTTCTTTCCTGCAGGTAAATGTCAAAGAACAAACAAACATTAGCAATAGCTAAATGTCTTCCTCCTTTTTGAATGTCTCAACCATTTTTTTATTTGCCTGACAGCTTGGATCCAGGTAGTGGAGGGAAGGAAAGAGGGAGGGAGGGAGGGAGGGAGAGGCTTTTTTATGGAACACTGTTTGCTCTTTTAACAAGGATCATAAACACCAAGTGTTTTAAGGGCACAATCACACCCCAACAATAACTTAAAAGCAAAGTTTATAGTTCAAACAATGCAAGTAAATATTTTGACGTTTGCTCATTTGTTTGATTCCTGCTTAAATAGTTTCCTACTGCCAGTACACTGGGATTTCCTTAGGAGTAGCTGGAAAAAACCCTATTTATAGTGGAGTTCTGAGAAGAGACAGCAAAGCGTCGCCTCAGAGGAGCACCTTCAGCAGGGCAGAACAGTGCATGGCTGAGGAAAACCTCAGTGTGGAGCAAATTAGTGATGAAGCTCAAAGAAGGGAAAAAATTAGAAAAAAATTGATGTTTTTATCAAAGGGGCAACAGCACGCTCCTGGCATCATAACTGATGAAAATATTCACTCACCTGGCAAGGACATGCAGTCCAAATACTACAGCACCATTTTGGGGGACAACAGTAATTCATTTTTTAACTCACTTTTTCATTTATCCACCTTCATTTCTACCTCCCAACCCACGCTGGTCCCGCCAGGCAATGCAGATCCCACATGGATCTGCCGGGCTGGGAATGCCCACCCAGAGCTGTTCCCCACTTCTGCTCAGCTCTGCATTTACTGGAGTCAAACGTGCTCCATGTGAAGCAAAGAGACAACAGCGCCAGCAAAGCGCCCCAGCCGGACACGGCAGCTCCTCACAGCTCATCCTGCTGCCCTGCCCAGCACACAGGGACTGCCCTGCTGGAACAGCCAAAGGGAAAATGCTGAGAGCTTGAGGAACGCAGGCAGACTCCACAATAGAGGTGGTTTTCTAAGCCTGAATATACATGAAATTGTGTGTGCTGTGGCACGTGTGCATTGATGTGCTTTGTATTTGTATCTACATAACAGAAACAGCCCAACAGATCTCTTATGCTGAAGGCCTGGGAAACTGAGATTACAGCAAGTCTGCAAACTCAGCAATTCACGAAAAGATTTATACCTTTTCCTCTTTTATCACATTACATCATTGTGGGTAGAGAAAGATGCCTGATAGTGCCAGCTGGAGTTCAAGGTGTTGCCTGTGAGTACTGATATTCCTGGGTCAAATTCCAATTTCGGAGCTTCCCAGCCACCCTGGCTCCATCCCAGAGCAAGGGCCAACACAGCACCTCAACTCCATCAGGCTTTCAAGTGATGCACCATAAATCATCGAATGGTTTGGGTTGGAAGGGACATAAAAGCTCATCCAGTTCCACCCCCTGCCATGGGCAGGGACCTCTTCCACCAGACCAGGTTGCTCAGAGCCCCCTCATAGGAGCCTGGGATGGCCTCAGACCCATCTTGTTGGGTTACAGGGATTCAGGCACATTCAGGCTCCTCAGGTGGTCACAAACCTGTCTCCTGTGATAGGAAGGACTTCATTCCCCCAAGTCCCTGCCTTAAGCTTTAGAGGCTTGAGAGATGTGGGAAGAGAAGTTACCATCAAAAACTGAGGCACAGTTGTTGAGTACAAACCTACAGCACACTTTGTCTGTCAGCTCAAGGAGCCTCACATCAGTGACGACAACTCTGAATGCCAGGGCCTGACTTTAGCCCAAATTCTTTCCACAAAACGATAACAGAAATCTTTTACGTAATCAAGGACATGAAACAGTTTCTCCTTCATCTACATATGTTTTCCTAGACTAAACTCCTTCTTGCAGGCTCAGGAACATTGCTGCAGAAACGCTCTTTGCAAGGGCACCTTCAGCACCCCGTGAGAAAGGCTCCCCAGGGAACATCCTCTGCCCCATCCAACAGTGCCACAGGCTGAATTTGGTATGACTTCCCCAGTGATCTGACACACTTGTGGGTCACTGCACTGGAGGGAAAGAGAAGCAATGCCATTAAACATAACTTCATTAATTAAAATAAACATCCTGTAATCTGGATAAAGCAGCAATATTCATAGGTAACAGACACTGACCAAAACAGAGGCTATTCCTCCATTCCTGTATCAATCCCAGGCTGCACACCCAACAAGTTTAATTAAACACCCTCTAAGGGAAGGCAAAGGATTCTAAAGACATGAGAGGGAGTCATGCAATCCTTGCAGCAAGAACCTGCACATGGATCAGGTGGTGAAACTGCTGTGCAAGAAGCAGGACCAGCATCCAGCCACACCATGAGGTGTGGGGTCAGCACATGGGAAGGCAAAGAATAAAGAGGATGCAAACTGGGGTTTTTTCTGTAAACCATGGAATGGTTTGGGTTGGAAGGGAAGGGACTTCTAAAAGTCACCCAGTTAACACCCCTGCAATGAGCAGCGACAGCTTCAAATACATCAGGTTGAAATCTTGCACATTTCCAGGGATGGGGCATCCACCACCTCTCTGGGAAATCTGTGCCAGTGTCTCATCACCCTCACTGTAAAAATTTTCTTCCTTATATTAATTTAAGTCTAATTTAACTCTTCTAGTCTACAACCAACACCCCATGTCCTACTGCAACAGGCCTGCTAAAAAGTTTGTCCCTGTACATTCAACCCTGATTATTTCACTCATAATGATCTTTGAGGTTTTTATTCGGCACAACATTAGAATAATTAATTTTAAGACTGAAATTCAAAAGGTTTCACTGAACTGTTTTTTGATTTCAGCCTGAAGTCAGGAAAATCCTCAGCTGACCCTAAACTATTTTTAGCAAATAATTTTATAAAGACATTTCCATTGATCCCAATTCCATCCAAGGCATTGGATTGACACATAGCAAACAGAGCTAATGTTTTATTTTTATGCAGTTACTCAATCTGGATAAATTAAATGCTTTTGAATCTAAGCAGCATGTTGAGAAAAGGAAGCTGACTCCAGCCTGAACCACAATTAGATGCTTAATTTGCTATTAGGAATTGGTAGGCATTGTTCTTTGGGGAAGTGGAAATTACATCTGACCAGTGGATATGGTCACATTGGTGCAGGAGAATGTAGCAGACATTCCTGGAGGAGCTGGGAGTCACAAACGTGATTAATAAACGTATCCATGAATTTCATGTGGAAAGAAAACGATATGAAAAAAATCACATAAGACTCGAATCAAAGACCTGGGATTCCTGTCCAAACTACAGTTCACAATACACCACAAACCCTTCAAAACATAATTTCCAAAGAACAAACTGAATGTCAAGAGGCAGACGCCGACTCTAAATTACAACACTTTATTGCAGCATTGGCAAAGGTCAGATTTCTGAAGCTGGTGAAGATCGGGCGGCATTTCTGTATGAAATGTTACAATTTTACAAGTCTCTCTTCCTACATGCAGAAACCAAAACCAGTGGTAAAAAGGATTTTAAAAGAGCTAGAAAAAAGAATTAGTAGTAACATACAGATGGGCTCCTTAACTCAATGAACTACCTCTATCTGAAAGCAAACGAAATCCTATGCTAATAAATAACAGATTGTCAGAAACAGACCAAGAAACCTCATTTCTACTTAGAAAAAAATAAAAATTCTACTTGTTTCCAGACTTAAATCTTTTTTTTAACTTTTTGTTTGTTTCAATAGACACAGAGGCTTATCAACCCATGAAGATCAACAATATATTTGGATCCATTCCTTGCCATCCTCCTGTTATGCTGACTGGCACGTTTTGGTTTTCAATGATACATACAATGGGCTCAACTATATCCCTGTCCTTAGGCTGGTGTCAGGCTGTTCCAAGCAGTACGAGTCAACACCCCCTGTTCATCAACTTCACTTTCTATTTTAAACCTTAACAGACATTTTACCTCCTTGGCTCTTCAGTTTTTCACCCCTCCCCACCCCCTTTCTGGCAGGCACATCTGGCAGCAAAAGGCTCTTCCTTAACCAAGAACGTCCTCACTGAGGAGTGTTTGAGAAGTTATCCTACTCGGCAGGGTTTTCTTCTGGATTTTGCCGTTTGCTCTATGTTTTTCTACTGTAGATTTGCAGCCCCCAAAGAACATCCTTCCAACACCAAGTGCTCGAGTCAGAGACAACGTAACTTGCGGCGAATTCAGAGCTTTGTTTCCCTGCACGCTGCGCTGCCGAAGGCCTTTCCCGTTCCAATGTCATCGTCTGAACTCCAGGCTGCTCCCGGCTCTCACCGAGCTGCTCGCAGGTCAAGTTCCCCATCTCGCTCGTTTGCTTCTGCTCCTATGAGAAGATTAACCCTCAACACGGTTCCCATAACAAAAAGCTTTTTTTTGGGGGGGGGTGGGGAGGGAGAGGGGAGGCCGCTCTTCGTGCCCCACGGCCCCAGCCTGTCCCAGGTTTCGGTTCTGAACGCTCTAGACTGACATGCTGAGATGTGTCCACTGCTCTCGTTTAATCGCTGGAGGACTCCACAACACCAGAGATACAGGACCTAATGAAATGACACTGGCGGCTGGATCAACGTCTCCTGCGGGAAGAGCGGAGAGAGGGATCAGTTCAGCCTGAAGTGCCCGGAACTCTGTGGGTGAGCAGCCCCCAAAAGCAGCTGCCGCTCATTTTGATACTCTTTTACCCTCTAACAGAAAGGTACATATTTCTGTTCTCTGCACAAACATTTCAAAAGGCCACACCAGACAAAAGCAGGGGGATAATCTGCACCTTATCATCCGAGATGAGATGCTGAACTATTGAAGCACAAAGCTGAGCTGTGAATTTGTTGAAAAAAGAGTTATTTGTAAATAGTTTTCATCTTTCTGTGCAGTTTCTTAATGCTTAGAAGTTCTGCAAAAATGTTACAAAGGGCTTTCTACAGGTAAATTATTGGTTAGAACCTTTTTTAAAGAGTCAACAGGTGCGTCAAAATCTTCCACCATCCCTTGTTCATGAACCACATCCCTACCCATAAAAAGTCACATTTAATTCTCTTAAGAACATACAAATGCATTGAAGAATGACACCAGTTTGTCGGCAGGGGATTCAACAAGACCAGGGCAATGCAGCAGTAAGGCTACCCCAGTGTCACTAACTGCAGCACAACTGCTGTTACTGTATCTGGGCTCATTTTCAGCTGATTTTAGGCTGCAAATTAAAATTAATAATACAAAGCAAGAAAAAAAACTTCAACATTTACAATTCCAAGAAAGCTCCAGGGCTGCACACCCAGGTTTTTCACCATGTAAACACAATAGTTCATGTTTCTTTACATCAGTGCATAAACCTCCAGTGTTTGCTGAACAGTCATTTCATCTAAACCTGGTTTTTACTGAAGATCCTGCAGGAAAAATGTTACAGATATGTTAACTGGACATGCTTCTCTTGTACCACATGAAGCTTTCACACTAGTTTTGTATTTGTACGTGTTGCTTTGTTCTAATATCCAGTATTTGTTTATTTTAAAACACTGTGTATTTTTGCCAGGAAGTCTGAGACGATGCATCACTAGAACTCACTGCAGCACTGTTCCTATTATTTTGTTTCAACCACCTTTTAGTGTCATAAAATGTAACATTCCAATTCTCTGTGGCACACTCAATATCAGGAGCACTGGCTATGTGCTTTCAATAGAAAGGAACTTAAATTTTTATTTATTTAGTAGACTGACATCTCACTTGCAGAATGTTACAATCAAGGAGAGACATCACTGAATTGTGAGATCATGCTTTTACCTCTCCAACTCCCCTTAAAAAATAATTATACTGCTGATGGGGAGGGAAGGAAAAAGGCTGGGATTGGCTGCATGTCTCCAACTCGGTCGAAATGACTCTCACTCAAACCAGCAGCTACCAGGGCACACTGGTGGCAGATCCGTGTTTCAGGGGATTACAGCAACGTGCTGCTGCCAAAAATAGTAGTAGTAGTTTTTCCCAAACCAGGTATTTCACACTTGCATCCAAACTAGTACACTTGATCCAAACCTGTATTTAGCAAGGTCAAACTCAGTACACAGAGCAGATTAAAACCATCTTGAGCTCCATGTGTAAAATGAATCAATTCTTTGCAGTCTTCTCCCACACTCCCCACTCCCCTTCCTGCCGCTGACACAGTTATTAATTTGTATGAAATTCATACAGTCAGCTTCTCACGCCACTGCTTAACAATAACACTGCCTACCTGTGACTGGGAAATACACAGAACCTCTGCAACAAACCACAGCTAGAGTAGAAAACTGGAAGCCATGAAAACACACAAACATCACACCACAGGCTATGAAATAATCACAGATCCATGTCACGGGTGACGCTGGGAGAGCTCAGTCAGCAAGACATTACAGCTTAAACTGAGAAGTGCCCAGGAGAATATCAATAATCAACTCCTTTCTGCATGTTGCTGACATCACAAGATCACAAAAATCACTTTATTTCTTGACATGTGAGACCTTTGAAGCTGGATTTCACACTTGTCCCTAATCCCCTCAAGTCCTCCAATCCATAACACTCTGCATTTCTGCAGCGCTGCATTTCTCCACAAATCTCCTCACAAACTTTCGGCTCCAAACACCTCCTCTCCCAACTCGCTCCCTGCTTTGCTTTTCTCAACTAATCTCAGCTTCAATGCTCTTTGTTCTCTCTCTCTCCACTAATCACCCAAAACCATGAACAAGAAACAGAAAACACCTAAGTGCCCATTAAAAACCTATCAAATCTGATTTATCACATTCCATACTGTGAACACCACAAATTCAAAGAAACCACAAAAGCTAGACTCACCTAAGGAAGAGAATCGTAACTTCTGCAAGTTATTTTATATTCTCAACTATCCGCCAAAAATAAAATGCTCTGACAAAGTGACATCAAAGTCAGTGTGCAGAGTGGGTTGGGAGCAGGGAGGTGTTTTGGGGATTGGTAGTTGGTTTCCAGAGGGCCACAAAGCTGCAGGGGTTTTTGGTAGGTAGTTGTTATTATTTATATTGACAGAACTTTTTTTAACACAGGAGTCTTTCTAATTGAGCATGGCTAATAAATACAATTTTGCCTTCCATTCCCTCTTAAACTGAACTGTGATCAGGCGTCTCTCCAACTTTGCTGTCTGGGTTAGACTCACACCCAGCTTGTAGAGCTCAACAAGCACCATTCTGCCAAGGCAAGCACCAGAGGCTTTTCTTATTCTTTTTGGTTCAGCTCCAGTGCAGTCCACCAGAAGAAGCAGCTGCAGGATTTGGAGTGCCCCCTCCCATATTCCTCTCTTTGCTTTCCTTCTATGAAACAGTAGAAAAGGGAGGTTGGAATTTCTTAGCTGTGTTTGAAAGGCTCATGTCAGTAAGAGGGGAATTCAAAGCTTCATGAAACAGTATTGTCAATGCATCAGCTTCACGACAGGTGGTGTGTGAATTATGTTGGTCCAGTAGCTGAAATGGGAAATCATGTTAAATTCATATCTCTCCTTATTATCCAAACTCTGATTTTTCAGCATTAATGCAATACTCCTTATGATGAGAATATTTAGCTAATAAAATCCCAGCATCCTGTTATTACCGTTACGCTTCATTTTTCTTTATTAAATGGGTTAAAGAGAAATAAGATGTAAACAGGAGACCTAGAATCACCATTTAACTTGAATATGATTTGGTTTGCCAGCCTGTACCTGCATGCCCAGGGGAACTTTGGACACAGGCAGGCCCTTCTTTACTATACTTTCAAAACAGCAGTGAATTTTGAGGTTACTGCTTTTAATAAGGAGAGGTTTAACAAGATAAAATCCTTGGTAAGGCCCCGCTTCTCAACAGAAGAAATAATTACAGGGAGAAACTTGACTTTCTTGATAATCAGTGTTTTTAAACAGATTTTATATAATGTGGTTATTTTAATTTCACTTTTAAAACCAAGCCATTTAATGGATCTCAATAATCTTAAACAAAGGAAAACCACTTTATTTTTTAAGAAGCTGTTAATAAGTGTAAAAGTCTATTTTTATAATAATCCCATCACCCAAAAAAATTACTTTAGTAAATTTTGTGTTTCCTGAAGGTTTAATAGCAGTTTAATAGCCTGAGAGCCAAAGGCCTCTCTCAACACACAAATGCTACAGAACTGGAGGCAAGAGAGAAAATTGTTTTCTTCTCAGTTCTGCTGAAGCAAATCAAGGAACTGCACTTTAAATGGAGTCACAGCAAATTATCTTTAAGGCCAGTCAGCCTTAAATGTACGAGTCCCAGAAAGAATCTCCTCCTTACAGGATTAGCAGGTCTCAAAACCCGAGGCAATACAAGCAGGCAACTCCAAACAAACAGGAATAAACTCCAATTTTTGATCCAGCATTTTGCACATATTAAATAATAAGAAATCTGACAAAGCCTGTAAATCTCACTGCATTTACTTTAGCACAGAACAAGGACATTAAGAGAGGAGAAATAAAGTCAAAACTGCAAAAGATTAGGTTTTTTTAAAAATATATGGAGGGCTAATTGCTTAGTGATCAAGGCCAAAAATACACGGAAGAACCCAATGCTGCCTTCATTAATTTCTGAAATTAACTGTTACAATAGGTAGATTTGGATTTAACTTCCTAAAAGGCATTCGAAACACAGTGCTTAGGGCATGTTTAGCAACACAAAAGCAAAGGTAAAAACAACAAATCAATTTCTCTGCTCTTAACAATACCTGAAATGCAAGAAAGGCCTCATCCCTACCTCAGCTATCAGAACCTGTCACACTGTACATTACTGTGGAATCACCCAGGAGATTTATTTGCTCAGATTATCCCTAAACTCAAGAACTTTAAAATAAAAAGCTGCATACCTTAAAGAAAGCAGAAAACTATTATTTCCAGTAAGTCTGAGTTATTTTGCAAGAAAATAACATTTCAGTTGTGCTCACATACAAAGAAGCAGCAACAACACAACACAGTGTACTTAAGGAATCAATAACATCTGTGTTGCACACGTTGGTTCTACAAGGTAGGAATGTGAAACCTTCTCTAAACAGGTATTAAAATTAACAGCTCAGTTCCTATCTGCTCTCAGTGAGATCCTCCATTATCCTAAGAATCCACAGGGGTAACTTTTTAACAAAGCATGAGTGGGGTCTGGGCAGAGACTGCAGTGCAACCTTTAAAGTCAGAAGACAATTTTCAATATAACCTATAAATCAGAGGCTCTAAAAATGTAGGCAACAGACAATCTGTGTTAGTGGGAAGCCACTGGTGGACCCACAGTCTCCAATAAATAAATGGAGTTGAGAAAAGTACTATTCCCTTACCGCAGGCTGAGATGGCTCAACCGATGCATGACTGCCAGGCAGAGCACTGCAGTACACTACAAATAAAATATACCTGCTCAAACAAACTTCCTGGTCTCTGTTCCAAGGACCTTACGGATTAAAGGAACAAAGAGTAAACTCCGTCATACCAAACTACATCAGAACTGCAAGTGCATGGCACTTGAATAAACAAGCACTACTCAAACTGTTTGCTGGACAACGTCTGACCTACTTCACAGAGAAATCCTAAATGGTATTTTCCCTATGACATCTGAATATAAAGTTTTACAAAGAAAATAATTTAAAAGAAATCTACAGATATCACATCTGCTGGTCTGGCTGCTGTATTTAAAGAACAACTGCAGCATGCAGCTCATGCCTGAAAGAACAGAAGGCTGCAGCTATTTATGAAACACCTGCAAGTCTTGTGGCAATTCAGTGTACCTGAACACTTTGTATTCCTAAAACAGCATTAGGTCACAGTGATATGAAAAAGCTAAATGGAAAGCACTGCTCATTTTACTGAGTTACATCAGGTTCATTTTTAAAAAACATTTATTTTGAACTGCAATCTTTTTTAAAAAAAGATTTTTTTGTACAAGCAGTGTCTGTATGAGGTCTCAGTGGAGTGAGTGATCATCAGGACGTTATCAAATGATTATAAATACGTACCATGAAGAAGTTGGAAATGCTACTGGAACACCGAAATAGTACATTACATTAAGTTATTTGCAGTTTACAAAGACAGACCCACTAGGAGGTAAACTGTCCCTTCCCAGTTGCTGCTCCTATCAATCCACCTTCAAAATGAACTTGCAAAGAAAGAGAAACATGAAAGCAAGTTTGCATTTCACCCAAAACTGTCTATTCAAATGTGTGCTACAAGGCTAATTTAATGGTTTATTTGCCAGCTTACTCTGAGTGAGAAAAGACACATACTAAAGCCTCAGAATAACTATTAAGCAATCTGGAATGACTATTTTCATGTTAATGCTGGTTTTGGTACGCTCCTGCACACCATAAATTGAAAGTTCTCCTCCTGCTTCCCCACCTTTGCTGTATTTACTTTCCATTCAGAGCATCAAATACAGAGGAATAGCTGTCAAATTCACCACAGAAAGAGCACAATGGGAATTTCTGCAGATACTAAAAAAAAAAAAAAATCCTCTCCCCCTCTCATAGAGAAAAGCAGACTTGCATCTTTTCCCCTACAAAAAGAAGCTCAGATTCTGCCAGCCATTTCACAACTGAAAAATAACCTTTTAGCTTCCAAACTGTCAGGGAGGTACAGACACTGCGTTAGAAGCACAAAACACTGGTGGCATTTTAAGAGAATTCTTTAGAATGAAAACGACTGCCCAATGCACTCACTGCAGAGTTCATTACCTGTTTCAATTATGAAGGTAATTACTTGCCTAGAACCAGAATTACCACATTTAAAGGAAGATTGTCCTACCTCCCACCGGTTTTAAAGATTAGATCTGCATTAGGTGCTCCCTTCGGATGCTGGTAACGAGGCCGCCGCTCACGATTAGTATTTGCTGGAGCTGGACGCTGTGCCAGAGACTGCAACATTTCTGGATTTCAGGCAGAAGAAAATTAAATAGAAGAAAGTTAAATACATTTTCTGTGCATAATTTTACACAGGAATTTACATAAGCACACTTCACTGCCATTTATACTTACACTTTGCTGTAAGAGTTAACGCTCCTCAAGTTATTCCAAACTAGTTAATTACAAAAAGTTATTAAATTGCATCAACAGCTTCGATAAACCCAAGCTATCCCACAACACAAACTTGCATTTCCAGATGTTCCTGCAGAAGGAACTTCCAGAAATGGTTTTCATCACAAATGCTCAAGAAAGGGCCTGTGACCTTTTGTTTCTAAAGGCATCAGCCACCACTTTCTTCACCAATGATCAGGAACAAAGACTCACAGCAGTATGAGAGGCCTCATACATTAAACCTCCCTGGAATAGTAACAACTGGACAATGCTGCTGCCAATTAAAGACTCAGCAAGAAACCTGTCCTAAAATTAGGCTTTACTAGTCAGGTATTTAAGTCTAAGCTTGGCATAATTGGATCCTTTACCAGGGAAGACAGGCACCTGAAGAAGGTGACTCAGCTGACCTACATTGCACCAGCTGTCCCATGGATGGAGTTTTTCACTTTATCAGCAGTAGGAATAATTTGGTGGATGCAGAAAGCAGCCCACACTATCCAGTTTAGTCCTGGACAGCCAACTTTTGGGCAATTTAAGCTAGGATAGTATTGTATTTTGACATTTGGTAGAACTTAATTTCTAAAATTTTATTTCATTTTTTTAATGATAAAAAAAATGTCTCTTTACCAGGCTAAATTAATGGCTGTTAAGTAGCCAATATAATTATAGATGCATCACAGGAACTGCCAGGTAACCTCTGCCAATCTGTTAATTCATCTAATGGAAAGTATTCCTTTACAGTCCACCTGAGCAAGGATCTACATTACTAAGCAAACAGACAGATGGGATAAATGAAGGGGAAAAGTGGAATAAGCTGTTAAACAGATTATGTTTGAAAGTCTGCTCTGTCTGGTTCTCTAATCTCTGGTAATCTTATTGGAGACACACACCCATCACCTGCTACACACAAACTTCCACTGCTCTCAGTGGGGCCAAACTAGAGACTCTAACGAGTTTCCCTCACCATTTACAAAATGCAGGTGAAGCTTTCAGTAAAGTTATCCAGCCAGTCTTGGAGAAACTGGGAAACTGTGACTGATTTAACATACAATATCTGTGTCAAGAGTCAATGGACCCTTGTATTCAGGTTCTGTACCCTCCCCATTCAGCACCTGGCAAAGGCAAAGGAAGCCACTGAACACACTGACAGTCCGTGTTTGTAAGCATCATCCTTCCCAACAATCCCGTGTGCCAGGAAGGGATGGCTGGGGACAATGAGGAGACTCAGGAGGAAAAACAGTTTAGGGTACCCTGCCAGCCAGGTGTGAGCAGCAAGCAGTGAATGAACAAGTACGTGCACATCTGCCTCTTCTGTTTTCCACATGGGAAGTGAAATATGGGACTGGGAAGTTCAGTACTAGAAAAGGTAACAGAAGGCAGAGATAGCAGGGAACCACAGTGTGTTTTCTAGGCTGAAGGCACATCACCAAACCTCCTTGGTTTTTTAGTGAAGAAAAAAAAATCATATGCACAGAAAAGTACCAGTCTAAACTAGAAAGCCACCCAAGTTCCTAATAGTTCTTTAAATTAAAAAACGTTTGTAATATAATAAGCTTTGCTGAAACATTAAATCATTATCTGATACTACTTTGAAGTACATTGGTGAATTTCCATCTATTAGCTACCCTGTGCAGACAAAAAGAACAAATACATGTGCAAACGTTAGGACAACCCTGAGGCATTCTTCCAGAAATTGAGAATTCTTCCTCCCTCAGTAACTTCAAAGCTTGAAACAGAAATTTAAACCCAACACTTCCATTCAGTGAGTAGGTACCAACTTGTCACAGACAGGATGACTCTTCAAAAGTAACAATCAACTGCACAAAATCTAAATAAAAAGTTGTTCCAGAGGCACATGTCATTTGGCCTGTTTAATTTAGCCTGATTATAAGGTCCTTTTTAGTTTGGTTTTACTCTGTATATTACCCAGGTTAATAAGATGCATCAACAGATGTTTTAAAACGGGATGTCAATTATGGAAAACCCTTTTTCTTTTGTGTTGACTTCCTTCCTGTATTAACATTTTATACACAGCAACTAAATAAAAATCTATGAGAAAATAATTTTTAAAAAATGCCTATTACCATTTGTCAGTTGGTATTGGTTGTCTGATTTTGTCCAACAGAAATGAATCAGTGTGATCCTTTTTTGGATAAAAAGCACAATTGCTCACAATAAAATCCTAGATTAAACAGGTTCAGTTTATAGATATCAACAAAGTCATACAACAGGGAATAAAACCCTATTGCCTTGACCAGTAGAAATACCAGAAATCTGATGAGGAAAAACCAGAAAAAAGTCTGAGAGAAGCCCTAAAATGTCTAATTCTAGAGTCTACTCTTTCTCTTCCTTTTTCACAAGTGGGCTTTATAAGAGCAGAGTGTCTCAGAAAAGTTCCTGAGCTAATTACCATGTTTAACACTATGAATACATTGTGTTACCATTTCAGAGCTCTGCAGACACTCACTTTGGAAGATACTTCTTTTTACAATTACAGGTTTAGTTCTGGTACTATCAAAGTTCTGCAAGGAGCACTGGATTCCACAGCGTTTTTAAATTAGAACTGGTTTAATTTAATTATTTCCCACTTCTTGATGAACAATGACCTTTCACTAAATACCTTAAATGAGATTTCCTGCTAATTAACTACTTACACTGTGATTAGCACCAGACTACAAAACTACAAAACTACAGAGCAAAAACTTTTGAGATGTTAAATGGAAACAGTAACATAACACATCAGTTCTATTGGGCTGGCTTTGTTTACTATCTGAGTAACCAAGGGAAGTTGAATCTGAAAAAAACCACAACAGAAAACACCCAACAACTAAACATATCAAGTGCACCTGTTTGCAGACTGTATGATCTGCTGTATTAACTGTTTGCTTCAATCTGTCCAGGTTCCCAAATGCCTGACTTGCACGTCTTAAAAAACCAAATCAATCATGTAACCCATAGGAAACCTTCATTTTTGTTAATATAAGCTTATGCTCCAGATTTGAGGACAGATTTGGGTTACAGTATGAAGCTGAGGTAACATTTTGTAATTCTCTGGTGAAGGTTACCTCAGGACTTGCAAGTCTCAGCAAGACCAATGAAGAGTCTAAATATTATTGATATCTAAAACACCTATTAATAGCTTAAAAGCAGAGTTTAAATTGCACAGAATTCACCTTCTATCCAATTCAACTGTCTCGCAGTAAATATCAGATTGATTTTGTATTACCTTAATTTTAGAAGTACAATCTCAGTTCTTCCCCTTTCCCAAAATAAATGGAAATGCTGAAAATTGAGGCCCACTTGAAAACTCCCTTTCATGGAACAGCTACAAAAACTTCTTCAAGTATAAAGACCAGGGAGGAAACAATGAATGACTAGAATCAAAACATAGGTTTCCCATAAGTACTGCAAATCAGTATTTAGAACTTCAGCTGCTAATCATCACAAATAATACTTTCCGCAGATCCACAAAAGCTCCCCTGAAAATAAAAATTAAATACGTGGTGATTTTCTTACCCTGATAGTCCTCTTGTTCCTGCCGTTCATTGATATCCAAAGTGAGCTTTTTCATCCTCATTCTCTCCTCCTGTTCTGCTTGCTGCTGGTTCCAATGGTTCGCAGCAAGTTGGGAAGACATCGGTACATTTAGGATCTTAAACTGCAAATGAAAATAAGTTTTTAAGTGCCCATCAGAGAAAAAACCCCAACCCATACAAAACAGTTCAAAACACAGAAATGCTATGGTTATTTCTGGGTTATTTCAATGAGATACTTTCTGCAGAAGTTTCTGTGAAGTGTGTTTTTTGTTGGTTTGGTTTTAAGCTCTTTTTCACCTAAAGCAGCATGAGAAAATGCAAGACCTGCGAAAGGCACAGAGAATGCACAAAAAAGGCTGAGGCCAAAACCTATTACACACAGTATTCATGGGAACAAAACTGATTTTCTCCAGGAAGGCATAGCCACATGCTTTATTTCCTATTTTCATACCAGCTGATACGCCCACAGAGAATTGCACTGATCTTGAGATAAAAGCACCACAGCTGTCTCAGAAAGCTGCATCTCCCTCTTCAGGTCTGTTCCTTCCAAAGAGATGAAGCCCCCTGAGCAGAATTTCTACTATTATCCCTTCTAATAACAGAAGAGAAACATTTCAAGCATTCCAGATATTCCCTGGCATTCCTTGGCCAGTACTTTTCTTTTTAAGAATAATTCTGGCTCCCCAGTGCTTCTTACTAGTCTGGAGACAACCATGGTGTCAGATTGACCTTTTCCTCCTCCCCCATACCCAAATGTGCCCACCACACATTTGATCCATTATCTGATTTGCCATAAGGTACACCAGGTAAGCTTGGCACTCCTACAGAAGTACCCTCTCTCTGGAAATCCAGTTGGTATTTTCAGGAAGGTGTAGGGAAGGTGATTTCTTTTTCCCCAGACTCAGAAAATCCAAGTTGCTACTATTTTTTTTTTTTTTTTACAATTGTTCCAGAACAGAGAAATAATTCTTAATCTTATCCCCAACTGAAACAATAGTTCTCAGAAAACCCTTAATGCTAAAGTTTGCAAACATTTAGAATAATCTTGCTTCCTCCTTCAACTCTATGTCCATTAGAAGTAAGTATTTCTGTGCCAAAAGAAGGGTAATGCTTTTAAGGATAATCAATCTTGATATTCCATGAACTGCTCTGAATCCTACTGCTTGTTCTTATCATGGGAGATCTGTTTCCAAAGAAATAGAAGTAAATTCCTAAGTGTTCTTTTCTGTTACACTGCCAAAAGCTGCAGAGAGAGAGAAATTATCAAAACCTCTGTTGAGAAGGTTTAGAATAAAAGCAAAATCCTCACCACCTGTGGTTAGTATTTAATGCAATAATCCCTAAACAATCTCAAGGTATCTCAGAGAGTAATGCCCCACTAGCAGCAGTGATGAGTGTGAGAAGAGTCCAAGTACTCAGATGAAGCATTTGAAAATAAATTGTGTTTGAAACAATTAAGACAGACTCTTGCAAAGACCCGAGAAAAACCTGGGTACAGTAAATCCCTAAACCCTACCAAATACAAGATAGATTTAGATGAGATTTTTTGTGGCTGGGAGTGAGAGTAGTAGCATATTGTATTGAATAAAAATATGAGCTTGTTATTAAGGTGTGCAGGGAAGAATAGAAAAAGCTGAAATTCCAAGAGCAAAGTAAGCTCTGGTTACTTACTGCTGAGCAGGCTGTGCGTGTTCCCAGATATCACCAAATGAACTGTATGTAAACTACACAAATAACTAATTCATTAGTAGCATTTCATGATAAAAATCATTCCTAAGCTTCACCATTAAGCTCCTCATCCATTTTAATATGTCCTTTATATTTTCTCTGTTCTATGGATTTATCAGCTTAATGGGATTGGTGTTCTCAGACAGGATGCTTGAAGTAGACAAAGAGAACTGAACCATAGAAGGGTGTAAATGAGAGAAGCAGATACAGAAAAACAACAGCCTGGCAATTAACAAAACACCACTGAGTCACTATCTCAAGGCAATCGGCTGCCACCTGAAATCAAGTCACTGATGACAATTACTACAGGATATGATGATTACTGAGCAACTGAAACATTTCCGATTTGCAAACAGTGAAGAGGTGTATCAAAAACCTCTTATTAAATCTGTGAGATGGGGGCAGGACAGAGAATTTCATTTTAAAGGCATCAAACTGAAGGAAGATAAAAAGTGATTATTCAGAAGACTACACTACAGATTTTATAAAAATACCATGAGATAAAGATATGAAGATATAAACAAGATAAAGAATTTCACATTCAGGGAGAGATTTGACAATTCCATGGATATTATCATTCTTTTATGGAGCCTTGCTAAAAATCTTTCAAAGGGAAGGAAATCTTTTGTCTTAGGTAGTAACCAAATCTCTTGACTTTCTTTTTACTGTCTATACCTCATTTTAGTTCACACCTACCTGGCATAAAACTTCTTGGTTCAGAAACACCAAATGGTATTACATAGAGCTCAGCTCTGATCCCTTACGATGACAATGTTATTTCCCCTTGCTCTCTTCACGGCTTATGGATAAATCACAATGCCATCATCTTAATTTCAAATAATCATGTTAGGTTCTACTGCTACTAGTTTTCTAAGTTTTGAGGATAAAATACGGTGTCCTTGTCACTATCAGCCTGCAATGACCATTAATCTGGGTATATGCAGCTGGTAAATACCAGTCAGTTGTTCTTGTATTACTTAAAAAAAACTGCTTGTCAATGCTGCACTAAAATCTGGGTGGACACTGACACATGAACGGAGTTTTTGGCAACTGGACCTCCACCACCAAATGTTACCCTCGGGAAGGAAGCACAGCATGATCTATTTTTCTAACATTCCTTGTTTCAGCAGCACCACTGACAAAGAACACAGAGACCAAAACCATTACTAGCAGAACAAGCAATTAGGCTGATGTAATTTATCACTCTGGTGACTGTGCAGATGAATTTACTTACAGCCTCCCAGGCCACTGCAAACTTCTGACTGTTTTTAAAAGCTGAAAGCTTACAGCTATACCTTAACAGTGAAGCATGCATCCAGCATTTCAAAACTCTGTGCACATTCTGCTCATGCAGATTTAAAATAAAGCACCGTAAGAAGAAATAATTATTTTCTTTTCAACTCCACCTCTTCTTTCCTGCTTATTTTTCTATTAAAACTCTGTACTAAAACACATTTTTTTTCTGAATGCAGAACTATGGACAAAGAAGCCTTTCATTAACTCAAGAGCTGAAGAAGTCTATAAAGAACTATTTTCTACATTTCTAGAAACATTGAGAGGAGTTTTGGCAGGAAGAGCCTACTCCCAAAACCAAATATTGGGGGAGGAGCAGGGAAAACTCCTGAACAAATTCTGCTTTCTTTTTAAGCCACATGTTTATAATATTTTCCCCTTTACATGGAATATGAAGATCCCAAAATTCCTTGTAACTACAGATACTCCTAGTAAATTATCCTGAAAAAGCTAAACAACATTTTTTTAAAAATGGAGTTCTCTTAAACCCCTTCTCAGATCAACGACCACAGTTAAAAATCTCCCACTCAAAGCTTTTGTAGAACTTTGTATACCACATTCAAATTCCAGAAAAACAGAAAAACCACCTCCTACATGGATTTTTGAAATGTGTTTCATGTGAAGGAAGAGAAAGAGCCTATTTCAGGTTTATACACCTCAACTGCTACACTACTGTCACAATTTAGGTAACAAATGTAAAAACCAAGTAGTGACAGGGATTTAAACACTTGAAAGGCTCAGATGCATGGCATGAAACAATTCCTTGGGTATGCTTTCGATATAAATTCAGAGTAATTTATTTTCACCATCAAATCATACAACCAAAATGAAAAGGTTTCTTTAAAAGACCTAAATCATGACGAGAGATACATGTGGTATGCATTAGGTAAAGATTTGTGTACTATGGATTTGCTGAGCTAGGCAAATTCAAACATACACTGGAGAAAAGAGCCAAGACTAACATACAGCTCAGCTGCATGAGACAAGGAGTTAGTTTGTTTTATCAACCTGATTTCCATTTAAGTTCCTGCAAGAGATTCACTCAGTGCATTCTGGAATAGTCCCCTACAAGTGTCTTCAGAGATAATGACTTTTTTTTTTTTGGCAAGTTGAATAAATTCAGCCAAGTGGCAGTTAGGAAATGGAATTTAGCAATGACGATATATCTTGATTTGAAGCTGTAAGTGTTTTCAGAAAAACATGTGGAACCTTAAAGATTCTGGAATATTCCTTTTTCTTTCTACTCCTTTCAGTCTTCAGTGGCAGTTCACCAACCACATCTCTTCATCTTCCACAACTATATCTAAAATACATGCAAGACATACCACGGTCCTACTGGTATAAACACCAGATGTAAATAGTAATGGTATAATCTGACCATAGAATTTTTCTACAAGAATTTTCTACCAAGAAATTCCAAGAAATTATATATGGTATTTTCTATTTGTCAAAATGAAGTTGTCTGTATCTAATTTTGAGAAATGAAAGAAGAAATAAAAATTTCTGTGTTACTTAAGGCCTTTATTTTTTTAAAGGGTATCTATACCTTACATAAGCTCTTACCTGCTGTTTGTTGCCTTTTCTTGTTAACATGACAAATGGCATTGTGTCCCCAGACTCCGACTCTCCTTCCCCACCTCCAAGTGGGGGGCCCTTCTTCAGCTGACTTTTGAGATGCAGAGGAATAGCAACATCCAACTGATGCACTTTAACAGATTCACCACTCCGTTGCTATTAAAAAAAAGTGAATTCTATAAATGATCAGATGCTGACACAGTCAATCAGGCTGGCAACGTTCTGATTTTCACGACTGAGAAAAGGTTTAACCTTCCAGGAAAATGAAGCAATATATAAATATATTTATTAGGCTTTATTATATTTTCCTTTGGTTTTCCTTGCTTGTGAAGAAGAAAGTTACAGGGCAATCTCTTAGGCAAAGAATCTAGAGACCTGATGAGACACACTGTGGAATGTCCATTCTTAGTTCACTATTTTTTTGGTACATCTTAATAAATCTATTATACAGGGCTTGCTATACTCAGTACTTAAATATTTACCAGATGTGACTGAAAAAAAAAAGGTACTAAAAGGTTATGTAAATTTAAATGTATCTGCATTTTAAGTCTATTAAAGCCTAAGATAAAGTCAGAAGTTGCACAGTATCTGCTGCAGTTACTACTCATTCTGTAAAATATGTGTCAGTATGTCATATATTCAATGGACAAACAATACAATTTACAGCTATTCTACTAAAAGCCAAACGTCAGCTGCAGAGAAGAGGTCAAAACAAAGAAAAAAAATCTTCATTCCATTAGTATGGTAAACTAAGCATTAATCACTTATTTACTTTAAGAAAAAAATCAACTACAGTTAGCTGTACATTAAATTAAGAAAATAACTATTTATACCTGAAGATTTTCCAGCATCATTTTATCCAAGGCCTGAATGAAGTCCTCATCCTCTGCACAAGGGACATGCTTCAGTCCTCCTCCTTTAATCATTACTTCCTATTGCAATGGGAAAAAATCGTCCATTACATTAGTTTCAGAAATATGAATATTCAGTCTAGAAATAAGAGGCAAATATCCTCATTGCTTCTGTATCATACACAATCAAAAGGTTTATAAAACCAAATTGTTCAAGAAAGACGTTTTCAGCCTTGATTATTTTCTTGAAAGGCATATTTCCTGATTTATGGTCACTCATAATATGGTCATACACTCGTGTGTGTGCAGGTGCATGGACACATTGAAGATGTGGCAACAATACAAATAAAAGTCTCTATCCTTAACACACCTATTTTAATTCAATTTTCCACTAAGTCCATAAAGTTAGATGGTATTTTCAAGAAAAAGACTACCTTTCAAGTATTTGGAAAGCACACCATGACAACTAAACTGCCTGAAGTCAGTACTCCACACATTGTTCTACAATGTTCATTATTTCCTTACTATGCAATGCAATTCAGGGTCAACCAGATGAGTTCTTTAGCTGCAAATGTTGTACTTTGTCGATCCTAAATTCGTATTTTAGGCCTTTTGCACTTTTTAGCTTCTATCTTTTTCTGTTTTGAGAGCCACTGGAGGGGAATTAGTTTACCGTTTAGTATCCTATCAGTTTGCTACTATTGCTGGCATTGCAAAACCCTCATTTACACAGTATTTTCCAGTCTAGCTACCTGTGAAAGCTCACAGTCTTGTGAAAACATGTTGTAGTAAAATCGACAGCATAAATATTTTCAAAAGGTAATAACCAAAGTTTGCAAACATGAAAATAAGCCATAAAATGTATTTGAAAGAATAACAGGAAGTGTCCTTGCTGTATTTTCCCAGATATGTTATGAGCAGCATTGGCAAAAAACATTCAGTAAAGAAAACCAAAGATGCAAATTCAATTCACTTATCTCCAGCTCAATACATACTGTATTCTCCTCATCGGTTTCATTTTCCTTATTGGAGTCTGTAAGATAATCTGTGTTTTCTTCCTCCTCTTCTTCACCCTCTTCTTCCTCATTGTCAGAGCCCTCCTGAAATATTCAATTTATAACTGCTGACTATTTTAAAACAAGAAGGACAGCTGGTTTCTCAAAACATTTTCTGCACCTTTTCTAAACTCTTCCCATCCAAACTTGTTCAGTTCAGTCTCGGTAAATTTGTTTGTTATGGTTTTTATTTAATGTTTCAGTCTGAACTCACTCAGCTTTACCTGCTCATTTCAGAAATGTACAGCAGAAAATGGAGTAGTGGCTGATACACCAGATGGTTGTGCTGCCACTCAGAGGGAACTCCACAAGCTGGAGGAACGGATTGGCAAGACCTCATGAAGTTCAAAGAAGGGAAATACAAAGATCTCCAGAGGTGTCCTCTCCACCCCCCAACTGTTTATGATTCTGTTGGTACTAATTTATGGGTGAAGGCACAAACCCAGCCAAACTTCAGGACCTTTAATGCTGAGAGACATATATTGAAAGAAAGTTTATTAGTAAATCAACCAGCCTAAGCATATGGAGAAAAACTGTTCTCTATTTCCTTGATGAACTCATTTTCTTGTAACAATACCATTATCATGTCAATTTTGCTGTGTCACAGTGACAAGTCAGAATTTCTATGTACTTGTGGTTTTTTTTATTGGCTCCACCATTTTTGATTCAAAATATTATTAGTACAGTAAACAAGGAAGGTTTTTGCTCCATAAATCTTTTATTTATTCATATTGCATAGGCATACCCTGAACACCTGTTATTTTTCCTAATGACTGCTTTGACATTTAGTCAATACATTTGTTTCTACAACAGATAAAGAAAGTCATCTGAAAGTGTTTTTTTTCTCATGCCAAAAGCTGAAGGTATCTTTTTGTTGAGAAGCAGCACATACCCTGAGCAAAGTTGTCAGGTTCAGGTTTCTGCCAAAAAAAGGAATAAGCCTCAGACACTCAGTTTTCCACACACACAAAACTGGGATGGGAATATCCTCACAGTACTGACTGGGTTGTGCACACCCACATTTCACCCGCTAACTCTGTGACTCAGAAGGGCTTCAGAAAGTAACAAGCAATCAAAATCACTTCTTTTACATGAGGCAAGGTAAATTATTAAGTTCACCTCTTCTTCTGGGTCATTTACTTCACTTTCATTTCCAGATTGTTCCTCTGTCTCTGCTCCACCTTCCTCCTCTTCTTCATCCTCTTCCAGATTCTCTCCTTCCGTAATGGAATCTTTGGAATCTTTGTCATTCACAATTCCTGAAATTCGGAAAAAGAGAAAGATTTAGAACATCAGAAAACATATAACCACTCAAGTTATATGTGGAAGATCACTTCAAAAGTGATTTCAGTGCTCATTGTTACTGAGCACTGAAACTTCCCTTTGGTCATAATATTTGACTTCTGAATGAAACATTTCCTATATAGTTAACTTAGTCATAAAGGGTAATAATGTCCTGCCAGAAAAGGAGGAAAACATTAGAGAGAATGTTTAAAATCTCCCAGACAACAGAAGAAGCTGTGCAAACTGCCTCAGAACATCCTCAAACTGAATGTGGACCCTACTGAAACACGTACCAAAATCTGAGTCCAAACTACAGAGACTTTACAAAACCAGCAGAACCCAGAGACATAAAGCCCCTGCAGTCTTCTCTGCAGTACTTCCCGCTACTGTCAACTAACAGTTTTGAAACAATTTTCTCAGCCTGTAATAAACCTTTATGAGTCTCTCCTAATGCTCTGAGGTTGCACTTGAACCTATGAGGATGTAGGTGCCTTTATGAAGTCCCTTCCAAAAGCATTACATAGAGTGCTCATGCTCCTTGCTGACAGGAGTGACAATTCTCACACTGTGTTTTTAGTTCATCTTGCAGTTTCTCTTCCTGACCTGCTTGTTCTCTGCCCCTCAAGATGTTTTAGTTTACCCTGTGTGTAAAATATCAAACATAAGCATCTCCTTTCTTTCAGTAAGGCATCCTTCAATGTAATACCATTATTTGTACCATTTCCACAGAAGTGAAAAATAAGTTTTAGCTTTTTTTCAGCGTTTCAGTGTCCAGTCTTAGACACAGATTTCAATCAGAATGTTTTTAAGAACTGAGCATGGTTCTGATTGAGGAAAAAAATTAAGATCTGTTTTTAGAGAAGGACTATTGCAATATTTAAGTTATCCAATGCAAAAGCCCCAAAATTCCAGCATACACTGTTGTTCTCGTACATTCTTTTTTTCCTTTCATTAATTTACAATGCCACTTAATCCTCCAGAGGATTGCTGATGTCAGCCTTCTAAGCCACTAATTTTTCTAGGAATTTACTGAGGAGTCAACACAGTTACTATGCAGGTTGTCATTCCTTTTTTGACATTACACCAAGTGCACTTAATGTCAGCCATTAGTGTAAAGTATTGTGAAGCTCCTATTATTTGTAGGAAGTGCTGAGTACCTTTCAAAAGAATATTACAGCTTATATAACTACTTGTATATTTCTTCCTGGTTATCATTTTGAGAGCATGAAAGCCATGAATTTAGATCATACCACAGGGGAATTCTAATCTGCTTTTCAGTTACTACATAGAGAATTTCAAGGCATGTCAATTAAATAAACAGCATATTAAAAAAAGTTCCTCCTAAAGCAGAAGTTGCAACATTTTATGTGGCTGAGACACATTCATCCCATTGAATTAAAAGATTATTCTTAAAAATTGAATTTGTCCAAGTAGATGAAGTGCTATTAAGGCTCTAATTAACACTTAAAAAGTATAAAATTTACATATAAAATCTTTTAATGAACAAGCTTGTTTTCAAATAAAAATGTAAGATTAAAAAACAATTCCATTTAACAAGTAATGAGCACGGTAGCATCCAATATTTTCTAAGAATGGATATGTACAAGAGGTTTAAAGGTTAACATGATGATAACAGTTTTAGATACTCACTAATCAGTATATTTTCAACTGAGCTGTGCTGCCAGCCCAACTGTTTTCTCCTGAAATTAGTGTGCTTCCTATATTTTTCTGATTAAATTAATAGTTTTCTTCCTCATCATTTGCACTATGTGACTCCATAAATTAATACACACACATACAAGCTTCTGCTCTCCAGATACTACTATATTAAGAGTATTCATGTTGACTATTTTTTATAATATCCAGTACTTCAGAGTTACAGAGATTCTGTGTGATATCCATGGTGATTGGAAACATGCAAAGAAGTTACAAAAATATTTCTATCATGAGAATAAAATAATCATAACAATACTTACCTGCTACCATCATAAATGACAATTTTAAGAACTACAGGAATTGTAAAAAATACCTAACTTCCCTTGCACATTTTCTTACCCAATTTTATTAAGAATTCTCGTTCCAAGTCTTGCACCTGTCTGACAGCTTCTTCCAGAGAATTGCAGAGTTTTATCTTTGGTCTCAGCAGTTCCAGTGTATCACTGATCATATAGTCTATGTCTATAGGAAAAGGGTGGTCTTTTGTCCAAACATCCAGACTTTTTTTCCACCACACATACCGCTAGAATACAAAACATTCAAGTCAATTATATGCACAGATGTTTATACACCATTTAAGCCATGAAGTTAAAAATGTCACGTTTGTACAGTAGAAAATGCAAAAGATTTCACATCTCTTGTCCCGTATTTCACGCAACTAATTAGATGTTCTTGTATCACTAAAAACTGTTTGATAACACTGGATATCACAAACATTAAGAATATGCTCCTTCTATCATAACTACTGTTACAAGCATGAAGACTGAACAAAAAAGCCCTCACAAGAAAGTGCCTTCTCAGGGTAAACTCTTTCTACAAGAGATGAGCACTTAACAACCAGCCAGCTTCCAATTCTCTCCCCCATATATTTTCAAGAAAATGAATTCCCCTGAAGGCATATAATGGGGAAAAGGGGGGGGAACATCACCAAAAAAAAAAAAAAAAACTTTTGACTGCAGCCAGCTTCAAGTGACTTATCGAGTTTGCTTTATAACAAATTCACATATACCTTTTACAGTAACGTTGTAAAAAATAAATGCTGATTTTAAGTGAACCCAACAGTAGAACTTGAGAACTAAGGTGCTGCAATAACTGCATCTGAAAATGAAGTATGAGGACAGAATCTTACTCAAAAGGTGACATGCTCCAGAGGAAGGCCTGCTGAGCAGACTAGGTGTAACAGAAATATAATGATGCCTTCCCCAAAACATTTATTTTTGCATTTACAGTGAGCAACCTGGTCAAGCGGGAAGTGTCCCTGCCCGTGGCAGGGGGTTTGAACAAGGTGATTCTTGAGGTCCCTTCCAACCCAAACCATTCTGAGATACTATACTTCAAAACATCATTTTCCACCTTGCATACAGATGAGGGATTTGATTCCTTAAAGTTTGAAATAAGTTGTTATCACCTTAATTTTTATTTTTTAATCCCCTTGTTTTAGTATAAATTATAGAGAAAAGCAGAAAGAAAAAGAAATTAAATCAGCAAGTTTTAGCATGAATTCCATGGTCTGGAATTCTTCATTTCCGTGTTTAAACACTCATTATGAAATCTTTTCCCCAATTTATTACATCTATTGAGTCAGAACTTTCTTTGCTTCAACTTGTGCCCATTACCTCTCATCCTTTCACTGTGCATGCCTGAGATCTGACTCCTCTTTCTCTACAAAAACTGCTAGCTGAGGAGAGCAACCTAAATAATCTTCTCCAGCTGAGCAAACCAGCAGTGGGAACTCTGAGAGCCTCCTGATCATTTTGGTATAACTCAACATACACATCACTTGAAAATAAAACTGCTACCAGACAGACAAGATTCTTAAAATTATAGTGCTAGAGAACAATGAGATAAATATGTACCAGACCGACTTACGTTAGCTTGCTAAAGAATTCTACAGAACTGTGTAAGATTCAGGATACCTGAAAATATACAAGGAAGCAATCAAGTTTTCGTTTGCTGGATCCTCTGTCAAAATACTGCCCACAGGTATCGAGGATAGTACAGACAAGTCTGATTCTGAAAAGATGTTCTGGAGGGTCCAGTGGACTAGGACTGCCATCAGGGTTCACACCAAACGAGGTGAAGGAATACAGAGTTCTAAATATTACAGCCGACTCCACCATTCGATAATTGTAAAGCTCCCCCAAAAACTTGGCACTGCTGATCCGCCGTTGGTTAAACTTTGGTTGATTAACCTTTATCAAAAAAGAACAAGAAAATTCACTCTATCATGCAGACACAATAGAACATTAAAAGACCCAAACCCAACAAACCTTTTACAAAGAAAAAAGGTGCATAAAAAAATTGATAGAATTTCTTATAATAAAAGGTGGTTACTTATGGCTACATACATTACACGAAAGTAAACATTAAAAATTAGTTATGAAAGCCGGTTAACTAGTATTTAAGTTCCAATACATCTAGCATACACTCCACCTTAAATCTATGATGACTTTTCATCACTCAGAGAATTCATGTAATTATAGTATCTATTAAAATATGGACTGGTCTCCAAGTTACTTGAAGTTGTGTAGATCTGTCTAGACTGTGAAAGAATAAACTCTATGCCCTTACTACGCTAACGGAGGCAAAACAATTGTCTTAAGTAATGTTGTTAGTTTGGTTTTGTTGGGGCTTTTTTTGGTAGGGTTATTCTATTAATTTAAATAAACCTACACAAAGCAAATAACTGAGGTAGAAGGTCATCATAAAAAAAAGAGAATCCAAGGATTCCTTTCTTTAAGCAAGATTATTTTAGTTTTCCTTTCAACATAAGTAGATGAATATAGCTTAGCAAGAATACTGGTTGCTTACCTCCATTCCTAGTCGAATATCCTCTAGCACTCCATCCACAACATGAATTCCGACATCTTCCTGGTAAAGGACCAACCCTGCTAAGAGGTTGGCTACACAGTGAATACTATTATATTTCACATTCCAGATGTTGATCATACAGCATATAACATAGTCCTTAACTTCTGCATCCTGCCAAGGCAGCTTGCGCATCTGTCTCAGGACCTAAATCAAATTTTAAGACAAGCTTCACATTTTAGCAGGTAAAATATCAAGATGCTCCCTGTCATCCCCCATCTCTCCTGGTTGGGATGAAATCCCTGTAAGCACCTGCAAACAACCTCGTTCTCCCTAGCAGGCATCCTCCAGACCTGCAGGCTATGGAAGACTTTATGTACATAACCCAACTGCTGTCCTCAAGCTACTAATCAAGCTGTCCAAGGCTGTTCCATAATTTCCTTGCTCTTACAGTCAGTATTTAACTGAAGCCTTTTTTCTCTTACTCTCCCATCACAATGTACAAAACACACTGATTCTCATCTCATTTTCCCTTTGTTCAGCACTTGATGCTGTTGAGAACACAGGTCCACAACTGGAGCTTCTACATGTTCCAAGAAAAGAAACGAAACCATCTTAATCATGGATACAAAAATTATGCCTCTTCCTTCCAACTGAAAAACGATAACCCTCCCCAAACCTTTCCCAAAGTTACTACTACACCACTTTCAGTAAAAACTGTATTAAAGATTTTGAAAGGATTTACCTTCTCTGTGGTGACCTTGGAGAGATCCTTGTAAAGAAGCTTACGGATATATTCCTGCAAGGGAGGTCGTTTTTTCTTCACAGTTTTTTCAGCTGGAGGGGGATTACAGTAGTAATAGGCATTTTCTACCATTGTAACATAGCGTGCATCAAGATGCATTGCTTGTTTTTTCCTCATCATTTGTTCCTGGAAACAAATGCAAATGACCAGTTAGAGATGCTGACATACCACATTTTCAAGCCAAAGGCTTTTAGAGTTACATTAGGGATACAGTAAATAAGAAAGGTTCCAGAAAAGTAAGTTAAAAGCTTGGGTAGAGAGAAAAAAGGACAAAGTACAAATATACGGTTCTGTGTTGCCCTTTCCATGGTCATTTTTCTTTATGATCCCTATTTTTATAATGGTTCACCTGTGGTAAAAAAGGTTTCAGAAAAGTATTTTAAATTTAACTCAAAATCTTAATGCTACTGTTCAGATAAATGGTTGATAAGATTATTAGCAACTCTGTTTAAAACATTAGTTAACTAGAGTTGCTGAAATACTCATGTCTTGGCACAAACACAGTGAATCATCATAAGACTGGCAATCTACTTTTTACATCAGCATGTAACTTTAGAGAGGTTTTGATGGTTTTGTATGAATTTCCAAACGTTTAGACAACAGAATTTTCCTTCTTCCATGCTCCATTGCTGCTGTTTACCCAAGCAGAATCAACTGAAACAAAAACAGTATCTACCATAAAGTAATGTTTCAGGAAAAATCAGACGAGTCAACACTAATTACTGTGCTTAATTGTCAGGACTGTCCTGCTTTTCCTCACTTAATACAATCTCTTCTCCATACTTCATTTTAGATATGTAAGCTAAGGTTTATTTTGTGGGGTTTAAAAATTTCTTTTATCTAAAAATTTTGTACAAGAACTAAAATAGCAGTTCTAAGCTACTGATTTTTATAGTTGAGGATGAGCTTAATTCCAGTATTAAATACTTTTTAATACGAAACTGTGTATTTATAGCTATATAGCTGTAATTCTGTAAGTTGCATTAAATTTTTATGCACAACATATGGTCCTATCTATTCTAAATCACTCTATGGTGGTTCATCAGGAAACTGCACTTGTTTAAACTTTATTACTTACTAGAGATTGGCTACACAGTAATTTACAACTTCAAACAGATAAGCAAAATTAACATGTAAGTACTGTTTCATCCCCCCCTCCCCCCCATGTAAGTATATCCATTCATGCAGTCCAGTAAACCAACCAAGAGTTTAAACCTCCTTTAATTATTGGTGAGGAAGCAGTATTTTTCATGCTGGTGGCCCTTCCACTAAACTTGAATAATTTAAAATTTCTTTTACAAGGCAGTGATTCAGTTCAACTGAAATGTCAATGTACTCAAACAGCTCCTTAACCTTGAGTTTCAGCTGCTAATTCAATGGGGAAGAGTAGCATTGTGTAACATAGTAACCCAACAAATAATGTCATTTTCTTCCTGGATTTTAGTCATCTATCACCAGGAAGGTCTCCATCTGACACCAACCATAAGGCATTTCATTCTTAACCTTTTCCACTACGCAAATGGTCTTTCCTTTGATTCCCTGAGACTGTTCCTTTCCAAATGGGAAATTTCTGTCAGTAGCAGTACATTTTCCTACAGGCATCTAACAGATGCACAGCACTTAACAACTGAGTACATAAATTGTTTTATGTGGGAGAAAAACCACTTAGAGTAGAAAATTCCAAAACCTTCCCATAACATTTATGTTAATGTTACCTTTGAAATTTTTTCACCTTTTCTAGATAGATCAGGAGAAAATACTCCTTTGCTAGCTTAAAGACATTTATGATGCTATACTATAAACTGAAAAATTAAGTGGGCCAAAGTGAAGCAGAACAGAGAAAATGGCAGAAAGGCTTGCAAATAATATTTAAAAACCCCTAAACCTACATAATTTGTATATTTTCCTGTTATAAAAAGCTGTACATTATATCATAAATAATAGTTTATAATTAAAATGTTTCTTCCCAGAAGAGACAATATGCACTACCTGAAGTCTCAACATCACTGTAATTTATTGGGTTTTGAGAGGTCCTGAGTGTGTATTCTAACTGTAAGTGGATTGTACTAGTCTTAATCTCTAGCCTATTAAAAATCTTCAGCATTTCAAGAAACTGTTTCAGTCCTTTTTTAGTTAAGGCATGAGATGGACAGGCAGGAAAGAGAAATCGTAACACCACATTGTTTGTAGTAACAAAAACCTTGTCGCAATTCAGAAGAAAAAAGCAAGACCTGGGGTCCAAAGTGCTTTAAGCTCATCAACTACTTTGGCTCTTCATTTTACTGGGCTAAAATGACGAACTACACAGGTAAAGCATTACATTTGAAGATTAGGTTTCTGTTTTTCCTTTGATAAAAACAGACCACGAACAACATTAAAGTATCCAGGTTAAAGTAATAAAAGTGTTTGGGTTTTTCTTTTTGGTGAGTGACAAAATCTCTTCTGCATGTAGCATATACTGCAGAATCATTTCAAAAGAAAATCTGGTGACCATTAAGGAAAAAAAACAGAAATAAGTAATTAATCAAAATCTAAGCATCATGAAAACTCCAATTTAGGAAAGCATTTCAGCATGACTGACATTTAAAGATCAGATTATAGTGAGATACTGAAATTGTTCAGCTCCTCCTTCCCTTCACCACCTGCAGTGCTCTCCCCTGCTACTCGTTCCGACAGTTCAAAATGAAAATTTTTAATTTCCTGAAGCACATTATTGCTACAGTGAATTAACAAAGTTCTACATGAACTGCATTTACTTTGCCACAGCCTCTGCCTGCACAAACAACATCTCCCACAGTTTCAACACCATCTATAAAAGGAGTCACACCAAGAAGGAAGCCACCGTGTTGCTTAAGTTCTGTATATTTACCAACACAAGTGATCTGGCCCTAAAGCTTAAGACAATTGTCTAAGTTAAATGGTTAAAAATGCATCAGGAGGCTTTTAATACCAAAATCTCAAGTATTCTTTTAGCAGGACCACAACAGCATAACACAAGAATTTGACATTTTAACATGATAATGTTACATAAACATAGATTAAGATGAAGCTGATCTTCCTTTCAAAGCTCCAATTCAAATAATTCATTTATCAACAGACCAACCCTAAAGCCAATCTAGTTTTACATTAGTATTTCAAATTACATAAAGGACACTGAATTTGAAACATTTGCCCAGAAGACAATTACCAGAAATAAACATTGTTCTAATAAAAGAAGAATCTCTAAATAATTTGCAAAACATGAAGTAGTTCCACAAAACCAGGATATGATCACTAAATGTATCTCTAGAAAAAGTTACTTAGTGCCACTAAATTTGTGATGATCTTACAGAACACTTGACTTCTCAATAATTAATTTTCTCTTAATTACTTTTAAAATCCATTCTTAACTATGACTTTCTTCCACACCAGGACAAAGCAACATTGTCTTTAATACAAACATGCAGCTGTTCGGAATCTTATTACAAAATACATCATCAGCAGTAAAGATTAAGACCAATAATTATTTAGAGGATCAACAGGCCTTAATTCTACCCGTAAGAGTCACTGAGTAGATCAGCTTTACAATTGCTTAGATTTTTACCGCAAGATTGTAATCAGCTTGCTTTGGTAGAAATCTTTTCCACAGTTCACACCAACCTGTACCATAAGACTAAGATTCAATATGTATAAGACTATTTAACTCAAAATTAATTTCTGTAGGTTTTAAGGGGAATGTTAGAAAATGCAGCTATTAAGATGGATGCAGAATATAAACCTTTTTAGCCTATTTTACATCTTAATAAATAGATATTCCGAACTTATTTGCCATCTTCCACCTTATCATGGTTCCTCAATGCATAAGAAAAGACTACTTATCCAAAACCTTGTGAGGCTTTAAGCCTCAGTAATTCAAACAGTGTTTGGTTTGTCTTACACTTCACAGTTAAGCCATGTTTAGCATTCATCCAGCAGATTCCAGAAATCCAGCTAACAATCAGCATTTTTGTAGTGCATAACAGTAAAAGCAGTTGGTTACAAAAAACAGCTCTGGTAAAAGTATTTAATTTTTCCTGTTTTCCAAAATTTTTATTAACTACCAAAAAGTGATAGCAATGAATAAAACGTCTTTTAAAGATAATGGAACCGTGTTTTTAGGGGAAAAATACTTGGTTATGGAAAGGAATATATTTCACAATACAACACATCAGCTGGCAAACCTTTAGAAAATTGAGATTCAAACCTTTCAAGATACAAAGTACACTGCTACAAAAAGCAAGAGCCAAGGAACTGGCAGTTAATTTGCCCATCTCTTTCTTCTCATGATTGTACCACCTCAACCGATGTTCTGATGCTCAAAGAGGTTCAGAAAAAAACAGTATTTTGTGGAAAAGAAATTGTACAACAATAAACCCAAGTATGCAACTGCTTCTCCATTAACTATAGCATGAGAAGAGACACTACTGGTTTACGAGAAAGTGAACCTATCTTTGAAGGCCTTCTTCAACTGGTCTCTTACCTTGGACACAGAATTTTAGGATTGTCTCTCAAGTCAGTAAATACATTATTCAGTTCTTGTTATTTTTAACTCTTTGCCAGTACTTCCCCAGACTTACAGATCCCAATTCTAATCTTACTTTAATTCCTAATCTCTATTTCTAAAACTGCTTCTCTTAGTGTCTTCATAAACTTTTTCTTCACATTTAGAACCCCAGATCATTATACAGGGCATAGAAACCACCTCTTGCAGAAATGTCTTCACGTCCAGTTGGAATCATGTCTGGCTCCACTCACTACTATTTTTCCCCTCAAACAGTATTTCAGGCATGTTCAGGTACAGCTACAATATTCTTTCAACCTCATCCTCTGGGTTTGCCCTATCTCTGAATCACTAGTAGTTCAAAAGCAAGAGCTTTTTACTTCAGAAAATTAATTCCTTTTTTTACATTTTCTTTCAAGTCATGCAGAGATTTTTAGGTCAACTGGAGTTCTCGAGAATAGTTTCAAAAAGAAGTAATTGCTTTAAGTCAGGACATGACATCCTCCCCCATAAGACAAGAAGTTTTCGCTTACCAAAAGAACACTAGTTCTTAAGTGAGATTCTGGTGATCTGAAGAGGAATCTTCCACAGGTTTCCAGCAAGGTACACGCCATTTCAATATGGTGATGAGAGAAGTCTGACAGAAGCATCTGGTATGTATTTATATAAAAGCACAGCTGGTTAAACATCTTTTTCAGTTGCAGAAAACATTAAATAATATCTACCAGACTGGACAGTATGAAGGTGATCTAAATTCTTTACAGAATAAATGCAAATGGATTTCACTGATCAGGTGTTAGGATTGGTGAGGCGCTAGCACAGGTTGCCCAAAGAAGTCGTGGATGCCCCCTCCCTGGAAGTGTTCAAGGCCAGGTTGGATGGAGCTCTGAGCAAGCAGATCTAGGAGGAAGGTGTCCCTGCCCAAGGCAGGGGGTTGGAACCACATGATCTTTAAGGTCCTATCCAGCCCAAACCATTCTATGAACATTCAAAAGATTAATCTCATTTTAAAATTCTTATAAGAACAGTCTAGGGACCCCAAATTCAGGCTTCAGAAGAACAGGATGCTTTGAAAGACTGGCATAAAAACCCCACCGGAACTACCCAATGAAACTGCACAAGGGCACAGTAACCTCAGAGCACACCCAACTGCACTGTTTTAAGTTAAGCAATAACTATAATTAATACAGCTTTGCATTTTATACACAAGAGAAGTGAAATTGCGAGTGATTATGATTTTTTTAGGAATTCAGCTTTGATATCTAACAAGTCAATGAACAGAAACTTTTCACACAGAAAGTGATCTTAAGCTGTGAGTCTCAACTACGCTTTACTAAAGGCACTTTTACTTTTTAAAACCTATTTTTAATTTGCGACTTGACAACAAGGTTTGAATGTTTATCCCATGTGAAATGATGTGCCTAGAGATTAATGCTTTCCAAAGATGTTTTGTTCCTCAGCAAACAAAAGCACCTGCTAAAATGGCATAAAAGCCTCTCCTTGCATCACTGAAATACTTTTTGCGTCGAGTCCCTCTCCCTTACTGTTATTTTCTCCACAAAATCATTAATTGAAATCAACATAATGGAAGTTTTGCAATGTAGAGCAGATTTATAAGTAGCAATGTCTGCCATATTGACAAAGAAAATGATTAACAGTTTGGTTACATCCAAATGTGGAAGTTTATTTTAATATATTCCTCCCATTAGAACAGATAAAACATTCTAACTTCTATGGCAGTTATAAAAGTCTCCTCATACACAGTAGCCACAGACTGATATCAGAGTTTAAAACATCCCATGTAATGAATTCAGACAACATCAGCAGTAGGTAAGTGAAGGGGAATAGGATGGGGATACATTATCAGCATACACAGGAGTACAGCACTATCACAACACCAACCTTTAAACAGTGGAGAGTATCATTTTTGGAGAACATCTTAAACTTGGTAAGCTCACCAATAAATCTCACAGTTTTATTCTTTGTTTCAATGTTGATCTGGTCCTTTTTTCTCACCTAAAAAAACAACCAAGAAATTGATTGTAGGCCCTCAAAAATACCCACTTCTTCTAAATTACTTTGATCTGAACATGCACAAAATACACTTGGGAATTCAGTAGTGTTTGGTATCGGTTTGGTTCCTCAAGCTCCACCTTTACTTCTCATTGTGTTTCCTAAAACTCTCCCTACGACCTTGTTTCTTCAGAAGATTTTGAATGCTTTTCCCCATATCCCCACCGCCCAGAACAGTCAATTCCTGTAACACACCTACAGCCATTGATCCTCCTCCTTTGCCACACTGAAGTAGTGATAAAGTATACTAGATTCTGTATTTTCAGAATCAATAAGAACTCTCTGTGGAAATAGGGCCACTTGTACTGTACTCAAGGAAATATTAAACATTGATGACTTTTCAAGTCAGATTTAGTAATGTGCAGACTTTTCTTTTTCTTTTAAAATTACTGACATTCAGCATAAATTTAAGAACGAAACACAAATATACATCTCTGTCCAAACATAATCCACAAAATAGAAAATTGTATTTCCCCAACAGAAAGCGGTTTTTCTGAGAAAGTTAACTTTACGTAGTTAAGATTCAAGTAAGTCTGAGCAAACTATACACATTTTTAATGTCAGTATTAGAAAACAAATTGAAATCTGTGCCACAGAACTCAGAAAATGGTGAAGGAATCATCACTGTGCACCATAACAAGTTTGATTACAACACTTAAAAAAAAGTGAAGGAAACAACACTGAAAAATACATTTGTGTGGAAAATTTTGATAGATAAAAATTGTAAAATCTAATTTGCATTAAATACTATATGACAGCAGTAATCACTACAATAGTAGCCTTATGGGAAATGTCAAAATAGGTCAGGTCTCATTTTAAAATCAAGTTTTAAATTACAGAAAACTCTTAACACAGATGGAGCACAGTTTCTAATTTTTGTAACTTCTGTTGTAACTGTTGTACAGTTCATTCATATAAATATACAAGCATATATGGAAAGTTGCAAAAACTTCTCTTTTACAAAGACTTAAAAAGTTACAAAACATTTTTTCTAGAACTGCTGAGATGCCAGAAAAATATTCACTGAATTTCAGAAGTATTATCTACACAACACAAAATGTTATTTTTTTCCCCAAAGGATGACTTATGAGATTTTTTAATCTGAATGTAAAATCTAAACCACCGAACATACATGGAATCTGAAATCCCCTTTCAGCATGGAACAGAGATCCTCTGCTACATCAGACATACAGGGATGCAATGTGGCAACCAGTCTTGCATAAAATGGCAGCAAATCCAATCTGCAAACAAAGGAGAGAATAAAATAGACAATTTATAGACAAAAATGTATTTATGTGTACAAATACGGGTACCATTTTACTTGTGAAAAGAATCAATACACTGACAGCACTACACACATGCAATTTTTTTGGCCCACTTCAGATAGCAATATCATTTAAAAATAATACAAGAAAGTAAACAACCATATCCTGTTGGAATACTTCAAAATTAATTGCCTTTTTAACTACTGCCATAGGTAATATGCCAAATACCACCAACTGCAGAATTTGACCTTTAATAAATTACCAAACAGAAAGAAAATTCAGATCCATCTCAACATGCAAAAAAAAGGGTTCTTACAGATAAGGCCATGGCTTATTGCAAGGTATTAATATTTTTTCTGAAAAGCAGCAGACATAACCAGGGAGGTAGAAATATTATAGCTTTACTTTTAAGGTGGGAAATTCCTGAAGGAATGTAGTAGTTATTACATAAAACAAAACTGAGCAGATGTGATGTGGCCACCCTTTTCCCCAAAACTCTGCTAGTACTCCCACAAATGGTAATATTTCCAAGTTTGCTATAGAATTTCCTTAGTTCCTTTTCTCTTTCCTTAATTACATGCCTTCACACCCATTTCCTTTGCACATTTATGAAACCAGCTGTGTATATATCAGTTTTAAATGCAGAGAAACCAACTGCACTCTGAGGCCTCATAATATCATTTAACAAGCTGAAGGAAGTATTTTCAGTTTATTTTCAGAATGTTAAGTTAATGCAGTAAACAGATGAACTCTAGAAGAAGCCGAAGTTTTTAAGTGGAGAGAAACATCCTAAATTTGCATGCTTCCACTGAGAAATTGCCTGTAAGGGAAAAATGTATCTTGAGTTTATGAAGGATTATGGTTTTCCCTACTGCTCAGGAAAGGAAAAGACAAAAAATGCTGACAAAAAGCTCCAAAAGCACAGTTGATAAACAGAGCTTGTCCTGGCATAAAGCATCAAGATGAAAACCCCAAAACAAAGCATCCACAACTGCCTCCTTTCTTCTTTTTGCTTCTATGTCACTGGAGCCCATTTCCAAGGTATTTAATACCTACTTACAGAAAAATAGACAATTACGTATTTAAATTGTGGTTTAGAAGCATCAGAATATACTCCCCCCAAAAAGCATAACTACGCAGCCTCCTGATAACACACAAGACTCCTGGTGAAACATTTTGGGTATCTCAGTTACCTATTTAACAGTTTTTATCTCTTTTGTTAATCAATAACTGAAGCAGTATTTACATTTTTCAAGCTTGTTGGAACACACAGTCAAGGCTGACTACCCACAGCAAATTACTACCATGTTATTAAGCATTTGGCCATTAACTTTGAGAAAAGTGAAATTCTCACTACTTCACACACACCCACAAATGCTAAACTAAGAGAGGACTGTGGCTGAACCAAGAAGGTGTATTTAACTGAGGGAATTTCTGTATGGCAACTCTTTTAAGGCAAATACCAGAAAGCTTTATTCTGGTCTCAACAAGTACCTGCCTGCTGAGAGCTAATAATTTCATCTCTGTAAACTGAGCATACCTGGGGGAAAATTAAAGTCTTAGAACACATTGTTGTTATTCTCTTGCAGGACACAAAAGGTTTCTTCATGGGGAAGCATACTAAGACTGGGTATTTCTAAATAGGTGAAATGTAATAAGGAAAAGTCTTGGGTTAATTACGCTGAAATTGGCAGTCAGAGATTGAGTTAGTTCCCTCTCAGGGGAGACAAAATTTCATGTTCAGCAGTGGAGACATTCCAGTATCAGTGGCACCATCTACTGGTACCTGCAGTGCTTTGTTTCCTCCAAAAGCATTTATTTCTTTTGAGAAGGGGGGAAAAACTTAACTAAACCCCCACAAACCCCACAGTATTGCTTTCTCTTCCTGCTCTTTTGCACTATGAAGGAAGATCTGGCATCAGGGATGAGTCAGTCACTCTTTGAAGTCCATGTTAAGCACCCTGAATACACACCACAGTAAAAAGTACCTCTTCTGACCAATTGCCACTTAGACCACATACCATGGACTGAAATCTAGTCAGCTCTGGATCTCAGGGTCACATGAACTGCACGTCTGTAAAATATCTAAGAGCATATCTTTTTTCTACCATTTCAGATGTCAATTTATTTTAAAAAGCCCAAACAAACAAAACCAATCATAAATGAACCCACACAAAAACTTTTCTCCAAGTCCTAATTGCAATCTCTCTAAAATGGATGCATCCAAAATTTTATGCCCAGGAAGAGTGAAGGGGGCATTTTGTGCATTTCCTAATTTCTGTGATTCTACAAGAAAGACAGCTTAAAGAATGAAGCCGCCGAAGCACAATCATAATGGTTAAAAGCAGTGCATTCACAGGGCCTGAACAGGTACCAAGTGCCACCCACACTGCTCAGCGGGAAGAGAAGGATGCTGTGGAATTGGAATGTTACCAGGGAAGCACTTTTGTCTTTTATTTCCTTGCCAGGACATAAAACTCCTTGATCTCAAGCACATCCCTCAATTTTATCCTCAACTGAAACAGGCCACTGAAACACTGATAAGTCAAGTTCTACTGAACAAAAAGGACCTTGCTACAGAGAAGTCTCAGGATGAAAAGCTGACAGTAAATACACAGGAGGCTTGCAGCTTTTGAGTTAAAACGTGCACAACTATTTAACACTTAAGAAGCAGCTAGCTTCTGAATTAAGAACCAATAATAACACAAAAAACTTCTATATGAACAACTGATCTCTTGCTGCATGTAAACTTGCAACTTCACAGATCACCACAGATGGCAACATTAAAAAATATCAGGAGCCACAACAGCCCCGACATAGTGCTTAACATTTGTCTTGGATTGTTTAGAATTTAAACTCCAAGAAAAGATTTCAGACTTCTCATATTGAAGTAAAAAAAAAAAAAAATTACAGAATTGCAGTATTCTGGTAAACCTAAATAATTCTGTGTACAGGAAGATAATGCAGTTAGACAGCAAAGAACCACGCAAAAGTCCTAAAGCTGTGAGCAGGATGGGTTAAATCACTGTCTGCAGTTCTGGAATAAAAGGCTAATATTTAGTTTTAAATCAATCCTCCAATGCAAATGCGAAAGCCACTCATATACTGGCATTGAAAAATCTTTTTAAAAGGCCTTCTGTTCTGTTGGGTTGGAGGTTCAAATCACAGCTGAAAATGTAAATGTGATCCATTCATCAGTATTCAACAGAGCAGGGCAAAGATGTTGTATTCTAACACTGATCTACAGTGAGTTGAGGAAGAAATGGCCTTTTTTGTCAAATTAAGTTTTCTGTCTTGAAGAATCCTAATTTGTCCCAATCTATCCAACCATAGTGGCAGCAAACTCCCTGGCAACACTACATAATGACTTCGATTTCACAGTGTCTATGTTACGCTTCAAACACAAAACCAGTTTTACACTTCCTTGGTAAAACTGTCGTGCCTGCACATTTCCCAAAACTGATCTCAGAAGAAAAAACAGAACTTATTCTGTTACTGAAATACCTCCTTATGGCTGCAAAGAAAGCAGCTAAATGTAAACAGCATTAGCTGATATGGTTGGAAACTAAATGCTTCTGGAAAACATACTGCTTTATCTGCATCCTCAAGGACACTGTTCCTCTGAAGCTTTCACAAAAAACCCTCCTCAGAAACATAACCATAACAAGCTTTCTTCTCCTACAATATCCTGGAGAGGTATTGCAAAAATTCCTAGATTAGGAAAAACAAGTATGGAACAACAATAATGGAAGGTAAAGCCATATCATTATGGCTCAGTGCAGAGATACTCAGAGCAAAATCATTGTTAATGCACAGTACACAAAGCCTTGAAGCAGTGTGTTATAGAATATATAGAATTTTCTACATCAGAAAGGATTACAAATGTTGATTTGAAGACACACAGCAGAAATGCTCTTTTACCAACTGCAGCAATACAGTTTACTTAAATATTGGGATAGGCTGCCCTTTCGAATCATCTGCATCTATGGGCAGTTCAGCTGGTATTTACATTCCAACTGCTTGTGTTCACAACACAGCTCAGTCAACATCCTGATTCTCCAGCTGAGTAGCCCAGAGATGGGGTCACCAATGCAGGTAGATAAACACAACTGAACTTAATATCTTAAAAGAATCAAGGTAGCTTGAGTATTCATTAGTCAAGTAGGTCCCAGAGCAGACAGCGGGAAAAGGAATTAAAAAAGAATTGCACATCAAATGTTAATACTTCTTAATATTAGGAATAATTCATATTTATAATTAAGGATCAACAGTGAGAAGATCAGCTGAGCCATTCACTTCAGTATTAGTTCCAACTACTGGAGAGCAGAAATGTCACAAAAGTAGCACCTCCTCGAGGCAACCCCACCATCTGTCCTGCTCTGTTGAGTTCTATGAGAAAAGCTAGTATTTTTTAAACTACTAGTTTTAATAGAAATCTGTAGGGCAATGGAATTACCACTGGGAAGACAATAAATCAATGGCAAAGTGGAAACTATATACATTTCTAGGAGTTTCTTAACTGTGTTCATAGTACAGCCTGGTCTGAGATACTAATTTTTTAATAGCCCAATATGTCAGGAATTTAACTTTTGCTTTCATGCCATCCATGAAATCACACTGCTGAATTTACAAGCCATCGTGTTGTCCTGTTTGAAAGTACCTCCTTTTGCTGTGCACATTTACAAGTTCCTCAGGAGCATTGTCATCTAGCCCAATTTAGCAGATCATGCAAAGAGAATAATGGATTTTCAAAGAGGTTCCTCCTTCCAAACTATACTGCGCTCTAACTGTCCACAGGCCCTAACACAAAAAAGTGCAACTTGTCCTGAATGAAATAACTCCTCCCTTTTTGGTATCAGGTAGGTTTTGCTGTTGTTTCCACAGTCAAAAAAAGTAATGAAAAGAGATCTGCTATAAACACCAAGTACCACGAAAAAAAAAATAAATTCCTTATTAAAAACCTTAATTTTTGGCAAAATATCGTAGTGTGGATCATTGATCCTAAATATTTCTTTGGTGCTTCAGCATAAGCCACTCCAGAAGTGCACATCAGGAATAAACAAAAGCAACTTGGAATATACACTGGTATTAAAAAATACATTCAGATGCTAAATTAAATAACAAATGGGTGGATCCAGCTTGTTCCCCTTCAGTTCTTACCTTTGTCTAGGAACTATGAAAAGTGCTCGTACCAGTTTTCTTCTGTTGGCTTTCGTATTCATATTCATGCAAAAATCCATTGCTGCCTATAAAGAGGAAAGTTAATGCAATACTTCCCTTTAATAGAGTGAGTTTTAATTAAAGCAACAGAAAATGGTTTTTAAACATGGCTTTTACAGAGCTACTCCTACTACATGCAGCTGCTTCAAAAATAACCATAAAGAAAAATCTTCAATTTTGGCTGGAACTGACATAGTTAGAAAACATGTCCACTGAGAGGAATACAGACTGATTAAAAATTAATTCAGCTACTGCCAGACTCCAAAGCTTCAAATCTTTATTTCTTATCTATCTGATCTTGCTTTATGGCTTTTAAGAGTGGAAAAAACTAAAACTAGGACTGTACCTTGTCTATGAGGTCTCTGTTGACACAATTTGGAAGCTGCTGAAGAAAAGCATCTACTATGAGTTTTAAATGAGATCCAGTACTGGCTTCTTCATCCTCTTGTTCTAACAGAGAGAAATAATCAAGCAGCACACATATTTAAGCTATAAGGTATAATCATTTATGAACATATTCCCCAAACAGTGCATTTGTAATGTTTAGTTGTTAAGTATTCACCCACATATTATAAAAGCTAATATAAAATTCTTATTTCCTGACATCAACTATGAAGATCTCACCAGACCAATACCCCTACTGTTATCTTCTAATTGCAAAACTTGTGGTATGCTTCAGAAATTTTCCAGACTCTCCTCTATGAATTTGGCACTTAACACCTGATTTTGCCTTTCCCACTACTTGGTACCACTAAAAGAAACCTTTGAATTCTTAAGAAAAATTCTTAAGAAACACCGTGCTGCTGTTTCCCCCAGTCAAACCAGCAGAGCTACATTTTTAGAGGTGCCATTTGCAACCCTTTACACATAATTAGAGGTTAGAATTGTTAAATCATGCTACATAAAGCCATAACATAAGAAAAGTCTTTACCAATTCAAAAGACAGAGTTGAATCTTACATTTCAAGGAAAGTTAAAAAACAGAAAATACTTTATTAGCACCCTAAGCACATTTGATGCGAAAAGTAATTTATGCACTGAAGTCTACATTCCTCTTTGTAGTCACTTTTCAGGCAACTGCCTTTACATTTGCTTACTTTCAAGCTTACTTTCAAAAGCTGTGTGAAGGAATCAGTAACTTCCACTATATAAAGAGCTTTAAAATAATTTTCACTTGTATCCGTATGACTTGTTACAAAAACATTCATCACAATCCTAGCAGTTTCTAGCAACCAGTTTCATAAATAAATAAATTCCCCTGAATGCACTCAACAATCTACAAACTAAAACAATCAAGTTCAAAAAAACAAACCAGGAAGAAAAAGAATTCTTAAAACCAATTCTTTTTACCTTGCTCATCAAGAAGCTTCTTTGTAAGATCTTCTGCCTCATCTCCACAGTCCAGCTCCAGTGCATCATCATTAATATCCAGGTTCTCCAGCTCCAATTCCAGATCCTCGTTCCCACCTGCTTCCTTATTATCTTTGGCATCTTTTGAATCTGTTTACAAGTTAAGTAGAAATACCAAATAAATACTAATAAATTGTTAAAGATACACAGTCATTATTAGAATACAGGAAGATTAATGCTGCTAAACCTACATCTCTTTAGTGTCTTAATGGAAAATCTTTTACACCGATGAAGGAAAAAAAAAGAAAAAGCAGAACAGGAGGAAGGTGTTGATGAAATAACATGCTATATAAAAGGTGAAATAAAAATTATTAGTCTCCTTGAAAATAGTAGCTGAATCTGATAAAGATTCAGAAAAGAATAGCTAATATTTTTCTTGGACCATGACACTGGTCCAACACTGAGCATTTTTCCAAGAGATTACTACCTACAGGATTTTACTGTTCTTTCACGCCTCCTTCCAATCACATTTGTTGACAATGCTTCATTTAAAAAAAATAAATTTCAAGGCAGATAACCTTATTAAAATTCTAAAATTTTTCAAAGCAGAGTGTGACAACTTCATGTGGAAATCACATGGACACATCATATGGAAATATACACTCACAAACAAGTAACATATTTAGAATCACAGACAAAATTAGCCTGGAATGGACTTTGGTGATATCTCCAGTTCAACCTTTTGGTCAAAGTGGATGAACGCTATTCACACCATATTTCTCAGGTATTTTTCCAGTTTAAAATATTAACACAGACATTCCAGTCTCCCTGGGCAAGCTGTTCCAATATCTAAAGATCCCTACAGGGAAATTTCAGAATTATCCAAACATTCGTCTTCTCTTACACTTTGAGCCAGGGATGGTGACTTTTTATCCCATTGTACCTGAAGACTGCACATGCCTGGTTGTGAATTGAGGGCTGTGTCAGAAGCGAGGAACCATCCAGGTCTTTTAAGCTAGTGAAATGTTATGCTGACAGAGTCACCCACCATTAATAACTTAGTAAGAAAATAACAGTGAAAAAACCCCCAAACACTAACATCTGCAAAAAATGGAAAACTCTTCCCGTTTCTCACAGAAAAGTTTGTATCTACTCACACTGGTTAACCTCCAATTACTTGAAATTTACAATTCTAACAGTATTAAAATGCATTTACCTTTTTTCTTCCTTAATAACCAGATATAATCCCTACCCCATCTAGTTTATTCCCTAAAAATTCATCCAAACTGGTGTACTGTCCTGATTACCACAAATTATTTCATTAGAGACTCATTAATTCCATCAAGTTTGTTTATCTGTTGGACAAGATATGTTAAAGAAAATACTAATCTAAGCATCCTACCTCTTGATTCATCTTTGCTGGAATCCTTGTTCTGGGAATATTTTTCATTATCTTTAAACAAAATTGCTGGCACAAAAGCCTTCAAGTCAATGAGATTCTCATAGAAGTTTCTAGCATCTTCATCTTCCCAGATACCCCCCTCCAGGTCATATTCTCCAGGCTTTCCTGGTGTGAAAATATCAATACCAGGTCCATGTTCTGCAAAAACAGTGAAACCATAAGAAAATTATTTACACAAACTTACAATCTTCTATGGGGAAGTACCTTAGAGATTAAGAGTCCTTTTAGGAAAGTGTGAAACTATTAAATACTACCTCTGTTTTCACTTAAATACTGCAATGCATACTTTAAAGTGTTTTTAACAATTCAATCTTAGTATCAGACATATCAAGAAATTATCTTAAAATGGTAAATTTCATTTTGATTGAAAATACAGACAGAATCAGAGAGGAAGTCAAATCAAGTAAAACTAAGCAGCACATTATGTGGTATTAGAAAGGAAAGTTATAACAGACTTTAATAACATTACCATTAAAAGTAATCACTTTGAATATGATGAACTGTACCCCACTGAGTTTTAAGAATGAAGTTTAAAAATAACAATTCAAAATTCAGAGGCATTCAAGAAAAACAGCTTTTTTAAGTCCAACATCATTTACGGCAAAAGACACTCATGATTTCAATAACACCTCAACTAATCTCAAAGTTTAGATTTAAAGGCACTGAAAGCTGCACTTCTGCTCAGGAGGCCAGACAGCCACACCTACTGACTTATTTGGCTTAACAATATGTTCCTGCCCATAACATCATGATCCAAAATAGACTTCAAATGTATTTTTTAACAGTATCAGCTTTTAAAACTTTAACACTTTTTAAATACTAAAAACTGCAAAATATTAAATGGGAAGGATCAGGTTAAAAACATTTTTAATTTTCCATTTATTACTCTATTCCCAGAAACAAACCTAAAGAGATATTACTTAGGTAACCTAACTACATAGAATATACAATAGTTATGGTTACATATTAGGCATAATTAATTTTAAAAAATAGATGTATTATTCATTAGCTGATATCCTTCAAGGGGAAAGGCTGAATGAAATTAAACCAGCAGAAAGAACACATTGTAAGAGGGTTTCGTTAGTTTTCCCACCACATCCAAGCCAAGTCCAGGGTTCTGTTGTCTTGCTTTAGAATCTGGCTTACCCTCGGGTGTTGGCTTCTCTTGGGGGAGGTCAGGCATGTTCTCATCCAAAAGATCAGCCAGAGACTGAGAATTGGCCAACAGCTTCTGATACGACATCGCAAATTCCTCATATTGCTTGTGTCGATCTTCACTCAGCTCTCCTTTGGAGTGGAGAATGCGTCTACAAAAATCAAACTTACAGTAAGACCACCTTTTTCCTTAAAATGTATTTGAGCTATGCTGAACCATTATGAATTTCTCTGAGCAAAGCTAACCTGCCCTCTTTGAGGGAACTGTAAGAATTCTAGTTTAGACCGCAGTAGCAAAGATTTAAGTGACACTATTATTTTTCCAAACCACACTGAATTTCCCACTTCAATCCCACTGAAGACAGTACAGTCACAGAAGCTCCAGCTTCCATGTCCAAAGAGAAAGGCCCACTTACTCTCTGCCACAATTAGGCTGTAACAGTACTAAAAAGACTTGAATAGTAAAATAAAACATTAATCCTAGATGAAATCTAGATAAAAGTTGCTTTGCACCTGTAACAATCCATTTCCGCATTGTTTAAATGATTACATGAGCTATTATCACCAGGAGGGTCAAAAAATTTGCAAGCAGCCCCCCTGACTTTCCAACAAACCAAGTTATTTCAAGGCTATTGGTCCAAATTATGAGCAGTTGCATTTGTTTCTTCACCTGCTCTTTATTTTCTTTTATAAAACTATTCATACTTGTTTTAAAAAACAATTTTTAAAATTGAAATCTGTTGTCAAAAGTAACTTGCATTTGAAGGAATCTAATCATCGTTTACAAGTGCTGGAACCTGACCAGGCACCCTGCACTGACATGAAAGGATCAGAAGTCTGAGAAAAGGTGCAAAAGCCACAATTTCCAAAACAAGTTGTATCATTACATTATCATCTGTAGGATTCCATTACCATTAGGCTTTCATTATGCAATAGGCATACAGTCACAGTCTTGCCAAAAGACACAAGCATTTTGTGGCATAAGAATTCTGAAACAGTTCAGGCAATGTAAGTTGAGGGGTATCAGTCTTTTTGTTCCAGGTTAACTGGAACAAGTCATCTTTGTACACATTGACAGGGTGAGCAACAAGATCCCTTATGCCTGCTCAGAACCAAAAGTGGACACAGGTGTCTGGCTAGAGGGCAAGAAGCGGTAATGTTGGCAGAAGTTCTATTTCTCTAACAAAACACACTTATTTAGCATGTATTGCCTGCTCCTGCAAAGTACAGCAAAGAAGAATTAACAAATTAAATAACCACTGACAATGTGTGAAGTGCAATAGCTCAACGTGGATTCAGGAAACACATTAAGTGTCAATTCATAGCTTTTCCATGGAGACCGCTGTCCACTGCATACTTATTTTAAACTTAAAATATACCAGCAGCTTTATAAACATGAGCATTGAAGCTTTGTGCTATTATTAAAAAACAAAAAAAGCAAAGTGCTGTAACAATAGTACAAGACTTTCAGTTCTCAATTTCAGTTCCAAGAAGACAAGTGTTAAATTCAAAGAAGCTAAAGCAAATGAAGCAAACTTTAAAAAGCACGGTTCACCTCTGAATACAACTACAGCACACAGTACTTGTCTTACTTTATGTCTCCTCAAAGCACCACAAGGCAAGTTCAGCACATCTTTAGACAAAAGAAGTTTCTTCTATAGCTAACATTTATTCTTGAAAATTCTTTTTAGAATTTGGGAATTAAGTTTTTACCTTCCAATGACACAGCCTGGTAAGTTCTGTTGTGCCCTCAGCTGTATAACCAAATGACCAGCAGGTTCTATGTTATGTCTATATTAAAGGCACAGCATAACTGAAGGTACTTTTCCTAATTATCCACTTCACCAGCAACACTTGAGTCTGCTTTAATTTTACCTAAATTATTCCACAGGTAACATAGCACTAAAGCACTGTTAATTTAGCATAGTAATATCAATTAATTCAACCAATTTGTAAGGCTTGAATCATTTCACAGTCGCTCTCCTGACACAGATAAATTGATAAGTTATTTACCTGACAAGATATCATAACCTAAACATACGACACAGTTGATGCACAAAAGGGAACAGTTCATTCCCTATTCACTTCAATGATTCTGGAATAATAGTGTGAATGAAAACTACAGCAAAATGGATCAGATTTTTAATACACACAGAACTGTTTTAACTAATAGGATAAATGGTTGTTTTTTTAAAACAAAAAACCCAAACCAACCCAACCAAATAAAAACACCCAAAAACCTGCCACCCACATTAAAAAAAAGTTCAAAAGCAAATAAGGAACCAACTGCACAATCATCTTCCCACAATCCACAGTTTAGGAAGATTTCTATAGTACTCATAGACTTCTTACTAAGCAAATTTCTGTCTTGCCCTCCTCATGCTTTACACTTCCACAGTGGGCAAACACCAAGAATTTGTTATAGGTGTTGTAAACAAATAAAATTTGGTAGGAAAGTTTTTTGATGTCTTATTTAACAAAACTTATTCCTCAACTTTTATTAAGAGTTAAAATAAGCACCTTGAAGTTCAGAGAGAAATAACCGAGTTCTCTTAATCCACAGTTCTTCACACTCCTTCCCCAAAACAAAGCTTTGCATCCAAGTTCACAGGGATAACTCAGATGATGAGGTGCTCCAAGAGGTGCCTCATCTACCCTTCTCTGATCTACTCAAAGCAGGCACAGTGATGAGGTCAGACCAGGCTGCTCGGGCTCTGTCCAGTCATTTTTATCCAGTTGTACAAGTAAATATTAAAGTATATTTCTCTCTCCCAGATCACTTACATTCTTTCTTCTTCTTGGTTTCTTAACATATTTTATACCTCTCAGAAACTTTTTTCACTTTATTCTATCATATCATTAGGCTTTGTAAGACCCACTCATTGAAACACCAGCCAGAACCAATGTGCCCAGAACCAGTGATAATTGTGAAAGTATAAAGGTTCATATTCATCCACTTTGAAAGAATTACACCTAAGTCAGTAACACACTTTAAACTAGTGAGGTACTTGCAGAAATAACACTACCTCAAAAGTCAGTTTATGATCGTGTGAAATTCAACACTTGGCTGAGACCAGATAGGACTGCAGCACAAAACCCATCAGCACAACGGGTCCTTGCTTTGGAAACATAAAAATTTAATGCGTTCCAAGCATACATTTGGCTCTGGATGGATGTCTAGCCCTTTAGCTGAAATATGTGTCTATACACAGTAATGTGTTCGTTTCTATGTGACTGGAATGCTTCCAGAAGGAATTAAGAATGACTGTTTTAAGACCAGCGTTTGGGTTTAGGCTGGCTCCAACAATGAGAATTCAGGATGCTTTATTATTAAACAATGTGAACATGGCAGAAATAAAATTATTCAGATCTCAAGGTCTGCATATTCATGCCCTATAATATTAGTACTACATAAAGATATTTAAGAGGACTTTTATCAAATTGTCTACACCCTCCAAAATTTTAATACATTTATTTAATATATATTTGTCCACCTTGGAGTATAACAGATACCTTGTTAATTTAATCTATTTTTTCCTTCATGCTGGTACACTAAAAAAAGTAAACAAGCCAAAGCAATTGCAGCATATGCTTCGTTAGATACATGTGGGTGGAAAGGGAGAAACCAGATTGTGCCAACTGGAAAAGGACAGTACCAGCTGGGAAAGCAGCATTGCTCTCATGCTGATAAGGAAACAGCACCAAAGAGAGTAAAGCGAATTACAGCTAAAGGTCAACCTCCCTTTTATTTAAAAGATATTCAAAGAGTCTGTATGGTCTCTGCTTTTCAAGTATTCAGAACAAATTTAGAACTTTTTTTAGAAACATTGCAGAACACACTTCTACACACTGCTAACAGACTTTGTTTATAAATACTGCAACAAATCTAAGCATTTCATAAATAAACTATTTTTTATTCATAAGGAAAAAACAACATTCAATTGTCACCTGTTTTGTCTTTCAATATTTTGTAGCTCCCTGTGGTCCCTTTTCAGGTGTTTGGTCAAAGATGTAAAGTATTCCTTCAACAAATTCTGGAAGGGCTGTTGTTTCTCTGGGCTAATTATCTCACTAGGAGGAAAGCTCAGGTTAAACTTCTCTGCAACAGTTTTTACTTTCCTTGGTACCAAACCAGCAATGTCATCTCCACAGTGCCGACAAAAGCTGATAACCACAGAAACATGAGTGTGGGATTCTCGATCAGCGTTAATTATATTTTTAAGCTGCTCATAGATTAAAGACAAACCTTCCTTGTCAGTGAAAATCCCAACTATTGTCAATTCTGCAATGAAACGCAAATCAGTTCTTAACTTGGTAATGTTGGGAGTCTTTTCTTCTTTCCTTGCCTCAAAATGTTTTTTCCAGGCCTGCAGTAACGAAGGAGCAAAATCAGCATATCGCTGGTGAAAGAGGGAACACAAGTGCACAGCACAGTTCACGTCTGATATTTTCAGTTTGGCCTCCACAATAGAAGCTACTGCTTCTGCAATGTATTTGCTTAAATTCAGGCTATTAAAGTCATGGGACAAGGAGTCCCTTTGTTGCTCTGTAATGGTTTTTAGCTTCTTAACAAAAGCCGTGTTCTTCTTCAGACTGGAGTCCAGTCTGCTGAAGAAGTTTTCCTCAGGACGACTCTCCGGTGCATTCTGGTTTTTGCTGCGGAGCTCTTTTCTTGCCTGATGGCGCTCCCAAGCCTCCTGATGGAGCTGATGTGCTTCCTCTTTCTCCCTATAAGACATAAAAATTAGTCATTTTTGTTACAGAGCCTTACTCTCAGGGTATCAGTTCAAAGGAAAAAAGGTCACAGTTGGAAAACCTTCAGCAGTTCTAACACAATTTCCCCTTACTCTTTTCTTAAATATTTACCAAGCTAATCCTAGAAAGCTAAAGCATCTGCTTCAGAAACTCTGTTTAATTTTTGTGCTGCAAAAGGCAAGTACTACTTGTTACAGAACAAAATTTCTCAAATATTTCTATGCAGAACATATTAATCCCAACAGACTTCGAAAATATAAACATAAAACTCCATTTACTACAGATGGAGACGAAATTCTTACAGATGAGGACAACAGACTTTCAACAGGTTACTATATTCCACACTTACAGAAAATCTTTTATTGCCAGACTACTGAAATCACACAGAAAATTTGGAATAGGTGAAATATATCTGTCCCAGCTAGAATTTGGCTATGACATTGCCTCGATCTTAAAAGTGAAATATTTCAGACCTAAGGATGGCCAGAATCTCATTGGTCTAAAGATGCCACCTACAACACTGTAATACCTTTGGATAACATACTAAGAAACATGGTCTTGGTGATATCACATATTAAACTGCCAGGTTACATTCTGAGTTTGCCATCAGGTATCAATTGTCTGTGATTGATTATAGAAATGACAGTCATTTCTCACAGTAGATTTGCTCCTGTTGTGGTGTGTAGACCTGTTAAGAATCTGTATTCCCAATTTTTTGACACTAACACTTCATCTTAAATGCACCTGTGTTTTCTTATTGTTCTGGTTTGGGCTGGGACACAGTTAATTTTCTTCAGAGTATCCTGTGTGGGGCTGTGTTTTGGATTTGTGCTGGAATCAGTGCTGATAACACAAGGGTGTTTTCACTATTACTGGGCTGTGCTCACACAAGGTTAAGGCCTTTTCCGGTCCTCACCCCACCTCACCAACAAGGAGTCTGGGGGTGCACAAGGAGCTGGGAGGGAACACAGCCAGGACAGCTGACCCCAACTGACCCAAGGGATACTCCAGATCATATGACATCATGGTAAACATATAAATCTGGGGAAAGAAGGAAAGGAAGGGATTCTAGGAGCGATGGCATTTGTCTTCCCAAGTCACTGTTACATTTGACAGAGACCTGCTGTCCTGGGGATTGCTGGGGAAGTGGGGCATGAATTCCTTGTTTTGGTTTGCTTGCCTGCACAGCTTCTGCTTTACCTACTGGACTGTCTTTTTGTCAACCCATGAGTTTTCTCACTTTTAATCTTCTGATTCTCTTCCCCATCCTGTTGAGGGGAAGGAGTGGCTGTGTGGGGCTGATGCTGGCTGGGGTTAAATCACAACATTTACTCAAGCATAACTGTGCTCTCCATGGTCATCACATGCAGAACACTATCAAACCCCCACAACAGAGACCACAGTACCAGAGGTTACAAGTGAGAACACAAAATGTCTTAGAAATCATAAAGCACAATCACACAGCCATGTAAAATTGGTAACACTACATGCAACTTACTAAAAGTAACTCAAAACAGTTCACCTTTTGTAACTCTGACCACAACCCTGAGAGTAGAACTCCAGCATTTGCCACGATTAAACCTTTAAAAGACAACTTACTTCAGTTGAGCAGCTTCTTCTTCTTGTTTCTTTTTTTCTTCCTCCTCTTGTTTCTTTTTCTCCTCTTCTTCGAGTTTCTTTTTTTCTTCTTCTTCTTTCTTCTTTTGCTCCTCTTCTGCCTTTACTTTATCCTCTTCTTTTTTCTTCCGCTCCTTGTCTTCCTTCTTTCTTTTATCCTCTTCCATTTTTTTCTTTTTATCTTCAGGAACCTTTAAAGTCTCTCTCTTCATGCCAACCTTGACATCTTCTTTTGGCTTCTCCCTGGTGCTCACTGGTCGCCTTTCACTAAATTCTTTTTCTTTATTATTTAACTGAGATTCTTTTTCTTCCATATTTGCTGGCTTTTTGCGCTCAGCTGGCATTGTGTTACCCAGGCAAACCTGCAGAACCACAGGAAAATAAATACTTTTAAATTGCTGTTGATATTTTAGCCATTTTTCACAGCCCACCCATATTCACTCAACTCACAAATGCATGACTCATCAAAATAAAGGTTTAAGTTTTCTTGAACTAAGGAACGGACCTGTCAGGTAAAAACTAATCATTTTATAAGCATGTTGTTCTGCAAAGCTGTCTTCAGAATGAATTGTGAAATAAGAGCATCTTGAAGCTTCTACAACCCAAGGAATATAACATCTTGAACATAAACAAGTCTACTTGAAAAAAAAGTAATTCAAAACTGATGAAAACAAAGTACCCCCAACTTAAAAATAAGTACATGCTTGATACATCAGCACGCACTTGCACCTCATTGACCTTTCTACACATCTCCTAATACTCCCCCTTCCACTACCACTACTTAGGATCATAGGAGAATGCAGGTTAGATGGGAACTCAAGTAATTCAGCCTCCTGCTCAAAGCAGGGTCAGCAATGAGTTCAAACAAGACCGTTCCAGTCTTGAAAAGTGTCAAGGAAAGAAACTGCACAACCCCTCCGGCCAACCTGCTCCAATGTCTGGTTATCCTCACTGTGAAAAGGCATCAACTCACTTCCTTCTTTCCTCACCCCTCCCCAGATTTCCCCAGCATCTCTGCACTCAGCCTAAGTAGCAGCTGAAGAGCAAGCAGTGCTGACTAAACTGTATGCACAAACCTCCCTGCCAGCAGAGCAAATGGAAATAATATCAGAAAGGCTGGAATTATCAAGACTTAACAAAGGCTAGAATTCCTCTCTCCTTCTACAGAACCAACATTTTGTAGGAGCTTTAGCCTCTTTGGGGTTTCCAGCACCCTAAGCTTTGGCATCATTTGGCTAAGGACACAAAAGGTAACACATACTGAACACAAAAGGGTAAAATCACAGAACAATTTTGATTAGGAGGAAACTGTGATGAGCACCTAGTTCAGCCCCATGCTCCAAGCAGATCCAATCAGATCAGAGGCTTAGCTAAGGCTTTAGTATCTCCAAGAACAGAGAAGCAATGGTCCCCTCCAGGCACACTGAGAAAAAGCTTTTCCTAATACCAACCTGGAAATTGCCATGCCCATACTGCGTTTGTTTCTTTTCATCCTGTCCCTGCACAGCTTTGAGAAGAACCCAGCTTCATCTTCTCTATGCTCTCCCATCAGGTTGTTTTAAGACAGTAGTAAGATTTCCCCCTCTCTTTTTACAGATTAAAAACTCAGTTCTCTCTGTTTCTCTTCAGATATCATGTCCTCCAGCCTCCCTGTGCTCTTGGTGATCTTTCAATAGACTTATTTCAGCGTGCCAATGCCTTTCTTGGGAACAGAGAACCCACATCTGGATGTGGCAAGTACTGAACAAAGGGGGAAGACTCACCTTCCTCAACCTTATGATTAATTCCCGGTACTACAACCCAGAATGCAAGGGCATTCTGCTGACTCATGTCAGGGTCAGATGGGCCAGTCAGGACCACAAGAAGCAGTTAGGCTTTATTTACTTCAGGCTAAATCAATTTCTTAAAACTGTAAGTAATTTTCACATATTTACACGCTTCAGGTTAAATGCATATATAGGTGGGACTGATAGGACACCACTGCATGTGACGCCTTCTGAAGAGCCATCACTTTGTTTTTATTAGTAACGGCAGTTTGATTCCCAATAGCCACCCTGACTTTTGCCTTTCTAACATTTTACTTGGGATGATGAAAACATGCTAGATTCACCAATTCCCTGCATCTACTCAGAGTGGATAATGAGACACTTGCATTCCAATCTAATGTAGAGTGCTTCTGGTATTAACTATTTTGAAATATGTTTATAAATAAGACTTCACAATAAGGAAGATATGTTTTTTTAATAAATATTACACAATCCCTCTGCCATCTCCCAAACAATAAAATGACAGATTCATATACTGTCTATCCCACCCAGATGAAACTCTGTATTACAATATTTAAGGTGCTTGTCCAGGGCTTCTGAAGAGAAAATGGTTTGCAGAAATTTACAGTATCAGTATTCACGGATGTGCAGTGACAACTTACCAATGGGGAACCTATTCAGGACTTGGCCTCTGGCAGCAACTGGCAACAGCACCAACGGAGAAATGTCTCCGACACTGATTTATGGAAATCAAATCAGCATTGCTTAAACAAGCAGTAGCAAATTTGGCTCCCTAATGCATGTCTACAACTACAAGATTTCGGATCTCAAGATCTCAGAACTACTTGAATTCCAAAAACACTGATCTTAAAACAATATTATTATGAAATCCGTACTTAACCAAAGAGGGAAGAGGTTGCCTATGTTTAAAGAAATGCTGGAACAATTCCAATACTCTGAACAAGATATCCAGCTACACATGTAACTTTTAACAACATGGTCATTTACCACAATCATTATGGTACTTGAGCTCTTACTAAATTTAGGAACTCAGAATTCTGTTTTAAAGACGTATCTGATGTTTGCTTGTATAAAAGCAAACCAGAGAAGATGGGAAAAAAAGAAAAGGGACAGAGCATAAATGGGCACATTATGGTTTTGACCAGAAGGCAGTATCATCCACTTTTTCCCAGTGAACATTGGTGACCAAAAAAACCCCAAAAATCTCGTTTTACAATAGGTTTTTGTTGTGTATGCCAGAACAGGTATGTTACAATACTCCTCACTACCTGCTACGTGTACAGCTCCTTATCTCCCAAACCTTTCCGATGGCTCTGCCAGCTCGTTTGTACCGACACCAAACGCCCTAGGGCAGGAGCAGGCGGTGCGGCTGCTGCCTCGAAGCTACACCCGGGCTGATCCGGCGTGGAGCTACACATGGGCTGAGCTCCCAGCCGGCGCAGAGCCTCCGTGACAGGCAGAGTAGAACTGTCCCACAAGCAACTTTCCCAAAAGTTGTGGGAAGCAGGGAAAAACGGGAGCAGACAGCTGGCTAGCGTGGGCCTCATTTCCATAGGAAACAAGAAGATGGTATGGAAACATTAAGAGAAACTTAAAGACTAAGAGAACTTCAATTTAATACCTCACATTTACGTGAATGTACTGATGAAAAGGCACAATAATGACATGAACTCCATAAGCCAACAGGTAGGACAAACCAGCATTCACACCTGAAAATTAGGAAGAACAGAGAAAACAGAGACAAGACAAACATCCCTATGCCTTTGGACTCTTGGCAACTCATTTCTGTGGTGACACTTACAAGCTCTAACATTCCTTCTTAGTTTCAGCACCTACAGATAATATTTTTTAAGAGGGAACCATTTCTCTTAATTTTTCAATATTTGACAAACCTTGACTCATTTGCAGTTAAGACAATTTTTATTGTACTTAAGTTTCTGCCTTTTTTTTTTTTCAATTACAATCTTGGAATTTGAAAGAATGGAACTGGGTTCATGATACTCTGAGCTCAGAAACGTAAGAGATAGTCTTGAAATACAGAAGTAACGTTCCGAAAAACCCATCTATGTAGTTACTCTTGAGGAAAGCAGAGAGTAATACAAGGTATTCAGCATCACGAATCTACTCACAATTCAGAATAACAGAATAAACATCAACACCTTGTCCCTCAAAGCAATCCTCTCAAGTCAATAAAAACTGTCTATTCTCAAAGCCTGCAGTAACATGATCCAGAATCCCCATCCTTGCAAACACAAGTATGAGGGAAAGAAATACAGTTCTACTAAACTAAACATATAGAGATTTTTCACTAGAAATTAAATGGATCACATAAACAGTCCTTTTTGCAGCTACTCAATTACAAAAGAGATATGGGAGATAAAGAATGTAGGCAAGATGTCCCACCTCTGACTGGCTGAAAAATCTCAAAGAGCAACAAACTCCTCCACCACTAGTTATCACGCCACTAGAAGACTGTAAGTTTCAAGAACTGAAATGCAGTTAAGGTTCTCTTAATGCAGAGGAAAGGTGCATAAGAAAAATACCCAGGTCAGTGAGGAGAAAAGAAACTTAGCCACAGGTTTTGGAAGATGAGACACAGCACACAGAAAAAAACCATAGTGGAGAGAGAGAGGAGTCCCCCACACAGTGGCAGGGAAGGTTCACATAATTACAGAATATCCTGACTTGGAAGGGACCCACAAGGATCATCAAAGTCCAACTCCTGGCCCTGTGCAGGACACCCCAAGAGTCACACCATGTACCTGAGAGCATTGTTCAAACGCTTCTTGAGTTCAGACAGGCTCGGTGCTGTGACCGCGTCCCTGGGGAGTCCGTTCCAGTGCCCAACCACCCTGTGGGTGAAGAACCTTTTCCTGATATCCTACCTAAACCTTCCCTGACACAACTTCAGGCCACTGACATATCTTCTGGCCGGCCTGCCAAACAGCCGGGCACTTTTACTTTCGCTTCTGTACCTCTCGGGGAGAATGTTTTGCTGCCAGACTTGCAGGAACGCGCTTTCCACCGTGAAACAGAGGCCTATAGACAAGGCACTAAATACAAAAAGGCTCCTTCGCTACAACTCCAATCCCCGCTCGCAGCTCTCCCGCAGCCCAGGCCCTTTTCCGGATGGAACCAGCAGCTCGGGAACAGCAGCTTCCTGTCCTCTCCCGGCCTCCCTCTCCCCGTGCCCTCAGGCACCGCCACCCAAGCCTTCCCTGCTCCGAGCCCCACGGCCCCTCCGCCTCCGGAACACTCCTCCCCGTACCCCTCCCAGGCCCCTGTGCCCTCCTCCCACCGTCCCCGAGACCCCTTCCTAACACACGCCCCAGCAGCGCCCTCCCGTCCCGTCGGTGCCCGCGGTACCTGTGCCCGGTGCCGACATGGGCCCGCCCGGCGCCGCCGCCGCCGCCGCCTCCTCCTCCGCCCCTCCGAGGCCCCCGAGCGCTTCCCCCCTCACGGCGTCCGGGCCGCCACTGCGCTGCCTGACCCACGGCGCCGCCCCGACCGAGCCCACCGCACCCGCCCCGCCACGCCCGGGCGGGAAGGGAGGAGCGGCGCCGCTTCACGGCGGCAGAGCCGCAGCTGCGGGCGGCGCGGAGCGGCGCTTCCCGAGGGGCGGGGGTCAGGCAGCGCGGAGGGCAGCCCCGCGCGGGGCCCTGGCGGCGGACGGGTTACCGGGAGTGTGGAGGCGGAAGGGGAAGAGGAACGGTAATGAGAACGGGAATGGAAGAGGAAAAGAGTTCAGCCCCACGTCCCTCACAGCGGCGGGGAAGGGGGAAATAGGCTCTGAATGTCACTTCCTTGGTGGCCCCAGCGCACGACTCGGCTTGTGGGGCCGCGTGACGTCACTGCAGTGACGTGTCTGTGCCCGCCAGGCGTCACGCTAGCCGTCATGTCGCGGGTGGGGCCCTCAGGCGTCACCGTGATAAAACACTGGGGGTGACAGTGGCTGAACACCAAATGACTGCCTAAGTGGTGGTTTAATGGGCGTCCATTGCTGTGCCCAGTTCTGGGCTCCTCAGTGCAAGGGAGACAAGGAGCTACTGCAGAGTGTCCAGTGGAGGCCACAGAGATGAGGAGGGCTCTGGAGCATCTCCCGAATGAGGAAAGACTGCGAGAGCTGGGCCTGTTCAGTCTGGAGAAGAGAAGACTGAGAGGATTTCATGAATGCATCTAAGTATCTCCAAGGCGGGTGCCAAGAGGATGGTGCCAGGCTGGTTGCAGTGGTGCTGAGCAACAGAACAATGGCCATAAAATAAAACATAGGAAATTTCACTTCAAATGAGGAAGAACTTCTTTACACTGAGAGTGACAAAGCACTGGGACAGGCTCCTCTTGGGGTCTCCCTCTCTGGAGTCATTGTAAACCCACCTGGATGTGTTCCTGTGTCACCTGCTCCAGGTGACCCTGCCTTGGCAGGCAGGGGCAGTTGGACTGGATGATCTCCAGAGTTCCCTTCCAAACCCACTCATTCTGTCATTCTGTGTTTCTGTCATTGGGTGTGTTTTCTAGTCTAAATTTGGTCTGTCTGCCCTCCTGCCCAGTCACTGTTCCCACAGGGACATTGAGGATATTTTACAGTGGTGAATTTAGTGGCACAAAGCTCCCTGATTTGTTGGAAACGCTCTCTGCCTGTGCATCTGGGCACGGCATCACCTCTTGGGCAACTCTAAAGCTGCCTAACCTGGAAAAAGCTGGCACAGCCCAGAGCTGCAGAGTGAGAATCCAGTGTTTATTTTACATTTCGAATCCAGGTTCTGACAAGCTTTTTCTTTGGGTTGGGAAAGTCTTTACACCCTTCAAGGTTTAGAACAAGCCTTCAGCAATATTGGACTGTGGCAGCAGGCGCAGGCCTGGGTGTGCATAATGAGATTATTCAGCTGTTAAAGTCGCTTTTTATTCAGAGGCAAGAGTTGGCCCCAACAGAAGACACTGTTTACAGACGCAGAGTTTTAGGTGTGCTCTGCCAACTGGTACAGGACTAGACAGGTTTTTTTTTCCCAGGGAAGAGCTCTCCTCCCTGCTGTTTAACTTCATTGGTGATTTTGCAGACATGTCTAAAAATCTCTTTCTGGACAAGTTCGAAAGGGTGAAGTCATGCTTGTTATTGACACAGATCATTCACATGTCCCTTCTCACAAAGATCTCATATGCTTGCCAAAATACCTTAAACTACCAAGCTGATTAAACTGATTCACTGGAGTGGAGAAGATCCATGGCAGAATGTAGTAAAAAGGGGGAGAGAAAATCCATGTTAGTGTTGGCACTTTATTTTCCAAAGGCACCAGTCCTTTGGCCCATCAGTGGGTGGCTTTGGATTACTCTTTCTAGGGGAGATGGGGTTGTACTTGGGTTAAGTATCAGTGGCACTGGCATTACATCAAGAGATGTAGCTTGTTTTCTTGTTTTTAGCTTGTTTTCTTTTGAAGGACGATGTTGCTGCCCTTTCTAACGTGAATTAAAAGCATGATCACTACGGCTTTGAAAGGAAAGCAAAAGCTCCTTCTGTGTTTATACCACACTCCCATATCTACAACTATGTTGGAGCTCTCTCTTGTAAAGGCCATGCAAGCAGATCTTGTTTTACCTTTGGTAGCTCAGGAAACTTTTCCTCCTAAAGTACCTGTTTCATTTGTGCACATACTAATCAAGCTTTTGTAGTGATTTACCAAAACCAAAACCAGGTAGATGTCGTTTCCTGAATCTCAGACATAAAGCATGCCCTTTTTTTAATTCCTGAAGCTCTTCTTCCCAAATTTTTTGATATGTTTCCTCAGTTACTGGCACCAGCTTTGCACACAGTATTCAAATTGTGCCAAATACTGGCCTAATGTAGAATCTGTAGTTGTCCTTTATATTTCCTTGTAGCCAAATCCAGCAAATTATCTTCTTTGCAGAGTGAGCGGATATTCACATAATTTTTTTAGACCCGTCTGGTTTTTTCTCATGATTTTTGGAGATTATATATAGCCACTGTTTCCCGGAAAGGAGCTACATTTTAGTGCACATACTCTTTCAAGCTTTCACCTCATCTTGTTAAAATAATTTGTGTTTGCTTATCTCCGTCTTGACATTTGGCTTCAAGGTAACCTCTCTTCACCACTTAACCTCTGGCTGACAACTTCATCAGCACTCAAGGTGAGGGCAGTTTTTGGGGGTTGATGTAACTACTAAAGTGGCAAGGGAGATCATTCCTTTAGAAATACTCCCAGTGCTCCCCTTCTGCCAGGTAGTCAGACACTTACTATTTAGTATGTACAGCCTTGGGTTTGGAGCATTTCAAGTTTTTTTATCAAGAGCATTGTGTAGTACTGAATCAAACTCGCACAGCAGCCTTCTCGAGGACAGGCTTTGCGCCAGAAGAGCCAGGCTGGGAGAGTCACTTTGCATACGCCCTCTGCAGTGGTGTTTCTGCTGGCACAGGTACCACCTTCTCACATTTAGACATGAACCAAAGTCAACAAAACCTTTCCTTGACCTAGATATAGCCACAGCAATGCTTTTGTCACGTGTTATCATGTCCTACACAAGATGATTGAGCTGGCAAATCTGCAAAGTACTTTAAATCTTTATTAGCTGGATTTTCATTCACATAAAAACCCCAACAAGTTGACTTGATGAGATATAGATTTCATAAACACCTGCTTAGACTTTATTAAACCCTTATTAAGTGAACTTATGTATACAAATATTCAATTAGTTCTCTGAGATCCACATCATGTGACTGAAACATCCCATTGGAGAAACTGGAAAATTTTTAATGTTCAAACCTATTCCTATCAGTGCTAATTGGGAAATATTCAACTAAGTGCCTATTTGATTCAAAGCAAAACCATATTGATATCTGCTGTTTGACTGGTATTTGATTAAGAACTGTGGAAAAATATTTCATCATCCTGTGATCTGCTTGCAACATTTGTCTTTTCCCCCAAGCACTGAATGGAAGTATTTAACTGTATCAACCTTTTCTCCCTCTCTACTGTCAGTTAAAAAAAAAAAAATCACATAATCTTGCAGCACTATTTTCAAGGTTGCTTCATTCTAGTTGAAAAAAATATTAATATTCACCGCCACATTTCTACTACACTTTACTGTGTTGGCCACATGTCCACTGTCCTTCTGTAGCTGTATCCTTTTGCCTTCCTTGCAGCATTAGAGGTAATTTATTTTTATTTTTTCTCCCAAATTGGGTTTTATAAATATGCATAAACCCAACCTTATAGGCCTCGAGGAACACAAGTGACTCCTCTGCAAAAACTGTGAATATCATAAAATCCCAGATCAACTGAGGTGTCAGAATTGATTCAGTTCTGAAATCCAGTTCCACCTGTTCCAAAGGCAAATACCATGATTTGATTTGGACAAAAAATACTCTTTGATTTCCTCATTGTGAAGGCAACATGAGCAAAACCAAGGCTACGGAAAGGGAACTTGCCAGTACCCCAGGCCTGCATTCACACAAAGTTTACAGAATCACAGAAAAGTTGAGGTTGGAAGGGACCTTTTAAGACCATCTGGTTCCAACCCCCTGCTACAGGCAGTGACACCTTCCACTATTCCAGTTTGCTCAGAGCTCCATCCAAACCTGTCCTTGGACACCTCTGCAGATGGGGCAGCCACAACTTCCTTGGGCAACCTGTTCTGGTACCTTACCATCCTCACAGCAAAGAACATCCTCCTAACATCTAAACCTATATTGTCTTGGTTTGAAGCCATTCCTCCTTGTCCTGTCACTACATGCTCTTGTAAAAAATCCCTCTCCATCTTTTCTTGCAGACTCCCTTCAGGTACTGGAAGGCTACAATTAAGTCACCCCAAAGCGTTCTCTTCTGCAGGCTGAACAATCCCAATTCTCTCAGCCTTTCCTCACAGAAATGGTGCTCCATCTCTCTAATCGTCTTGGTGGCCTCCTCTGGATTCGTTGTAACAGGTCCATGTCCCTCCTATGCTGAGGACCCCAGAGCTGGAGGCAGCACTGCAGGTGGGGTCTCACCAGAGTAGGGTTGGAAGGGACCTCTGGAGATCATCCAGTCCAACCCCCCTGCCAAGGCAGGGTCACCTGCAGCAGGGGACACAGGAACACATCCAGGTGAGTTTGGAACGCCTCCAGAGAGGAAGACTCCACAACATCCCTGAGCAGCCTATCCCTGTGCTCTGCCACTCTCAACAAAAAGTTCTTCCTCATATTGAGGTGAAACTTCTTGGGTTGTATTTCATAGCTCTTGTTCCCGATCCTGTTGCTGGGCACCACTGAAAAGAGTCTGGCACCAACTTCTTGGCACCCACCTTTGAGACATTTAATCTGCATTCAAGAGATCTCCCCCCAGTCTTCTCCAGACTGAACAGGCCCAGCTCCCGCAGTCTCTCCTCATCCGAGAGATGCTCCAGAGCCCCCCTCATCTCTGTGGCCTCCGCTGAACCCTCTGCATAGCTCCTTGTCTCCCTTCACTGAAGCGCCCAGAACCGGGCACAGCACTCCAGATGTCCCTCGCTCGCAGTCCAGGACATTATTTGCCTCCCGTTCCGTTCGGCACTGCAGGAGCCCCTGAGGGGCCCCGCTGCGGGCGCCGCCCCCGGGGCTCGGGGCGGGTCCGGGGGCGGTGGCAGCGGCGGGGGCAGCGCGGCCATGGCCATGGCGGTCCTGGCGGGGGCTCGGGCTGTGCGCTGCGCGCTCTGCCGGGGTGGCCCGAGGCGCTGGTACCGCACCGAGCGCGGCGTCTACGGCTACAAACCACAGAAGGCGGCGGGCGGGCGGGCGGCGGAGCAGCGCGGCGCCGGCAGAGCAGGTCGGACACCCCCGGGTCCGCGCCGGGCGGAGGGAGCGCGGCGGGGGCTGCTCCGGAGCGGGTCCCGGGCACGGAGCGGACGCTCTGAAGCGTTGCGCGTGTTGTTCCCGGCGGGGCAGAGCAGACCCGCTCCGAGAGCTCTTGGCTGTGGTTTCTGGAAGCGTGGGGTGCCTGGCCCCGCTCCACGGGCTGAAGTGGCTGTGAGAGCACCGACTGCTGAAGTTTCCTCAGCGATGGGCTCTCGGAGAGTTCTGCTCATAGAAGTACCTCTGCCACGCGCCTGTCATTTTCCTTTCATATCATGGTACTTGAACTAGCTAAACTGAGGGTGGTGAGACACTGAACAGGTTGCCCAGGGAGGTTGTGGATGCCCCAACCCTGAGGTGTTCAAAGCCAGACTGGATAAAGCTTTGAGCAGCCTGGTTTAGCGGGACGTGTCCCTGCCCATGGCAGGGGGGTTGGGACTGGATGGTCTTTAAGGTCCCTTCCCACCCCTTAACATTCTATGATTCCATGATTAAATGCAGGTAACTCTCTCTTGTAGCAATAACTGTGTTGCTTTCAGCTCAGTTTTATAGTGCAGAAATGTGATTTCAAGCAGAAAACTTTCCGAGGTAGGAGTGTGAACCTTGCGTTACCTTTACTCTGGAGACTGGTGGGAATTAAACCCTTTGCCCAGAAGCAGGAGTGAAACAAGTAACTCCTGGACACTGAGGCCCGTCACAAAGTAGCCTCCTTGTTAATGATTAACATGTATTTATGTAACATTTTAAAAATTGAATGTAAATGGCCTCCTTGCTGAGAGCATTGTGGGTGATGTTAGCCTCATGTCTGGATTATGTCCCTCTGTTGTAGAATCCAGTAGAGAAAAGGCCCTGCTTTGAATGGGCCGACTGTGTGATTGTAATGGCTGGAGCAGAGTGTCGGCAGTAGAAATACAAATGTCAGAGAAATGACTTTGTGATATGGTCTGAGAATTGAATTGTTTTAGAAAACAAAAGCCTTCAGACCTGACTACTGTCAGTGCTGTTTTTTTACTAGGATGAAAACCCCCTCCACATTAGGAATGCTTTATAAACTGGTTCGTATCATTAATTTGTAGCAGATTGTGCTTGCAGTATGTTTTATTGTTTGCAGTTTATCAGCCTGGTCTGTGCCTGTGCTCAGTGACAGTAACATGTGTGTGACCTCTCAGCTGGTCAAATTCTGCCTTTGTTGATAATTTTTACAACATTTGGCTCAGCACATGCTCTTGGCTCCTGCAGACAGACTTTTGGTTTTTTGAAGTCATGGGACCTGAATTATTGTTAAGACCCAATCCTCCTGTCATTCCAGCAAGGAACAAGGAAGCATAAGTGATAGGATTGAGTTGGCTTTGGAAATAAGACTTTATACACTGGTAATGTGCTGTTCTTGACTTGGACATACCTGTTGTAAAGAGATTCAAAGCAAAATGAAATAGCTTTGCATATGTGTACAGGAGCCTAACTTATGAGGGGAGCTGTGGGGGAAATCTAGAGTGTACTTGCTTGAAAATTGGATGAGGGAGCAGATGTAGAAGTTTGCTGATGGGAGCTGTTGTGGATTAATAAGGTGGAAACAACTGCATAGAAAAGCTCTTTTTCCAGCCAGAACCTTGATGGTTGCCAGTGGACAAAACATTCCTATGTTGATGCTGTAAGTGGATTTAATCTGAGCATGCGCGTCATACTGTTCTGCTTTCTTTTTGGTTTTAGTTGACCATGCTCTTGCTCGTTTAATAACTGCCTATGCTGAACATGGCCACAAAGCAGCCAAAATAAACCCACTGTTTGCTGGCCGAGCTGTTATGAACATGGTACCTGAAATCCAAGAGCTGGCTGAAGTTCTTCAGGGTCCTCTCATTACTACAGGTGAGTCCACAGCCTTATCACAGCGAATGCTGTTCATGGGTGATTTATTGAGGGGCTGTGGCCTCTGTGGAAGAGTCAGATATTGAGTGGTGGCTCAATCAGTAATGATAACTGTTGGACAGAAAATGGTCAAATTCAGCCTACATGTCTGTTGCGGAAATCATAGTGCAGTGAGAGGCTGCCTTTTAGCATCCTTGGAAACCATGAAAATTTGTACTTGTTCCTGTAACTACTGAGGTTAAACATTAATTTCTTGTGTTACTGTAACATTCTATGATTTACCATAATACCTAACACTGTAGTGAAGATTTGAAAGTACAAAGGCAGAAGTCAAGAATTGTCTTTTCTTGGCTCTCTTAGAGTCTTGCCATGGCCTTAAACAAAGGAGGGGGTTCTCTCTCAATGCTTTATTTTCTCTAAAACAGGCCTTAGTCCTCCCCCAAAGTGACTAATAACATTTATTTCCCACCAGGACTTATAAACATGGGAAAAGAGGAGGCTTCTGTAGAGGATGTGATGGCTTACCTGGACCATATATACTGCGGGCATATTTCCATAGAAACAAGCCAGCTTCCAGCTTTGGAGGAGAGAGAATGGTTTGCTAAAAGGTTTGAAGAGCTAAAGCAAGAAGCATTTACACCTGAAGAGAAAAAGCACTTGTGCAAACTGATGCTGGAGTCCCAGGTACTTTGTTCCCTGTTACTGGATTGTAATAGTCATGGGGTCTGTCATGGATTCTTTACTATTATGGACATGATTCATGCAGAAAAAGACCAATCACTGTCCTGAAAGGCTTTGACAGTGTGCAGGAGGAAGAAGTACAAGGTTTTGCCTGAAGCAGTGCAGTGCAGGAATCTCACTGGAGTTTGTTGCTGAATTTACTTACCAGCTATTACTGAAATAATGATGCTATAAACCCATGAATAATCAGTCTTCAAAAGTGTGATCGTCTTAGATTAATGATCTGACACTCATATTAAATGTTACTGATGGGAGCACAAGGTTGAGCAGAGCTCTGTGAAGTCTTGTGCTCTGGCTTAGCTGTTCTGTGTTTTCCTTGCACCCTCATGCTGATCTGTTTTACAGTCCTTAAAGTATGCTGTCCCTCAAGGTTTTGGAAGAACAAATCAGAGTCGGACTGAGATGTTATCATATAGCACTGGCAAATATGGTGCTTTTCAGGAACGAATCTTTGTTCAATGCCTTCTGTAAGGAAGTGAAATGTTTATGCACTTTTGAAATAGAGAAAATTTATTCCAATACTTCAGTACTGTGAAAAGTTTTAATTTTTTTCCCCTTTTCTTCCCATGTTGTCCAGAAGGATTGAAAGGTAGAAGAGCAGGATCTGTGAAGGTTGGAAAGGTAGAAGAGCAGGATCTGGGAAAGTGTCCCTGTTTTCAGTTTTCCAAGTGGAAGGAGTGTTAAATGTAATATGTACCAATTACTAAATAGAAGTAAATGGCCCACTTTCTTTTTTTTGTTGCCTCTTTGGCAGTTAGAGGAATTTGATGGTAACACAGGAGGTTGATATTGGGACCCTGATGTGCCCTACTTTGATTTCAGTATGACCAGAACTATACTGAGTGTATAATTTAACCCTGACGGAAAAAAAAGCTTTTGTATGTGATTAGTTTTGTGTACATTATTCCTTAGAACTTAATATTGCTCAACTAGCAGTTGGCTCAGATCTTTGGGTGTGGCTTAGTCTTCCCTTCTCAGTTACAGACTTCATTGAGTTTTTGTCTTCAGTTGCAAAAACTAAAGAAATATCCAGTGCTTCCAAAACTTGGTCACTTATTAGAGCTTTCTAGGAGGAGGTGAATGGAGCGAAGTGAGAAGAAAGTGAAGTAAATACAGATTCATTTATTTTTCTTCTCTCAAGCATTCTACCTGTGTACTAAGGACTGTGCCTAATGTAAATCAAAATGAAACACCGCTTTGCTAGCACTTTGTATCTCAAGATAGTTAGGGGTTATATTGTAAAAGAACACCATTCCTTAATTTCCACCTAAAACAGGTAAACTACCAAGGAATTTGTAAATTAGTCTGGTGTTACAGTTCTTCTTGAAGCACCTTCCATGTCAGACAGAGAAAGTTTGGTCCTCAATCCAACATTTTTCTGCTTAGGAGGAGATAAGAGCTGATTTTTTATAGTCGTCATAGCTTCTGGTCTCAGACTGTGTGGGTGGGGAGTGAGCTGAGACTTTCCAGGGGTATGTTTAGATTTGTATGCCTCAAGGGTATAAACATAAATTATATTTCAATTTTATAAACAGAAGGCTGCTGCTTAAAATAGCTTAATACTGAAGTTCTCCTGTTTTTAATAGGAGTTTGATCACTTCTTGGCCACCAAGTTTGCCACAGTGAAGCGATACGGTGGTGAAGGAGCAGAGAGCATGATGGGCTTCTTCCATGAGCTGTTCAAGATGTGTGCGTACAGTGGGGTCACGGATATCATCATTGGAATGCCTCATCGGGGAAGGCTTAATCTGCTCGCCGGCTTACTTCAGCTTCCTCCTGAGGTAAGAGATGTATGATCTCACAGGCAGTTGCCTGCTTTGTTTGCAGTAAAATAAACCCCTGGAAGTTTGCCATGTTGTAAATGCTGGAGCAATAAAATGTTACCTGTATGAGAGTGTTCTCCCTTCCAATCAACACTTCAGTGAACCGTCTGCAGGAGACTGTTAAAAGAACTCTAATGAAGGGTTTTATGTGCTGTTACTTAGAAGCATCCTTGCAATTTCAGGAGTAGGAGAGTGTTTTTCTTACAACATGTCAATGAATCAGAAAAGGGTTTTAACCTAATCTGTTTCCATGCAGCTCATGTTCCGCAAGATGCGTGGTTTGAGTGAGTTTCCAGAGAATTCAGCAGCCATTGGGGATGTTCTCTCCCACCTGACATCTTCTGTAGATCTTGACTTCGGCTCCCACAGACCCGTGCACGTCACCTTGCTGCCCAACCCCTCACACTTAGAAGCCATCAACCCAGTGGCTGTGGGCAAGACACGAGCAAGGCAACAGACTCTGCTTGATGGAGATTACTCCCCAGAGAGCTCTGCACAGCCTGGGGACAAAGTTATTTGCCTGCAGGTATTTTGCTTACAATTAGTAATTGATCTTTGTAAGACTTACAGGACTAGAATGTCAACAGGAGTGCACGTAGAAATATCAAGCAAAACTGAATTAATGTATGATGTCAAGAACTGGGATCCTCTTTATAGGGAAAGAGGAGGGCAAGGAAGATTTCCAGGTGGCGAATCTGATGATGCTGGCATTTAAATAATTACACTTCTAAGATTTCTGAATAACTGATTCTGATAACTCCCTTTATTTTAATAATATTCTGCATTGAGAGCCATGTGTGCCTTTCCTCACTTTTGTATTTAAACCACCACTGGAAGCCTTTCAAATTAATGGGTTTGGAGAAGAGCTGTCAACAAGGCTGCAAAATGTTCAGGAGGATTTGGAATTTTGTCATTTTTTCATGGTACTGTTGAAGACTGCTGGAATTAGTTTTTATTCCTTGAACTGACTTGTATAGCTGTAGAAGCAATCTTAAATAGTTCCTTGATAAATTTTCTTCTCTTGCATTGAATTCAGCTTGGAAAAACAAGTGAGTTGAACTCTTAACGTTTTAAAGCCAGGAGGAAAAACAAGTTGGGCAGAAATGTTCTGTAAAGTATAACAAACATGGAGGAAGTTACATGTAGGAATGAAAATGTATTTCAGTTGAAAAAATGTTTTGCTTTCTTCTAGAAGGGTGTGGATATTGTGAAAAAGCAGAAATGAGAATACAAAATATTCTGGGCAAGTTTGGGTTCTTAGTTTTTTATTTAGAGCATGCAATTGCGGGCAACTTCTGCTGCCCAGTGTGTCTCCATCTTTCTGTTAAGTCTTAGTTTGAGAAGATACTATTGTTTCTTTCTCATAATGTTAGATCTTCACCATGTAGTAATGAAAGTACTATGACTCTTTAAACAAAGATTTTCAGGATAAATGGACTCTCTCTATCCAAGAAATATTTAACTTTTTAGGATTTGTAGGGGTAAGTGGCAGGGAGGATTGCATAGCAGAGAAGAGAAACTTATGATTCTGAGCTAAACACCTCCATGTTAGTAAACTGATTCAAAATATTCCTAAAAGGAAGAAAATGTATCATGGAACCTGAATGTTATTGCTTGTGATTGTGTCTTCAAGAGGTACAAGAGTTAGATTGAAAACAGGCAAATTTTTAGTTGTAACTGTTAACTGCTCTCATTCAGGTAATTGACAAAAGAGATGAAAGCAGGCACCTTGTGTTTCAGAATCTTGGTTTGTTCTCTTTGGACTTTCTGTTTTTACAGTGCTTTCTCTTGAGAAGTATAAGTGTAGACACTCTGAACTCTGAATTGAGGTTTATACTGGCATTTCTTCTCTTCTTCCACAAGCCTCAGTGCCAGAGCTTGAGGGGAGAATGAGTAAAGATGAGTTAAGGTGCCATTGTCAGTGGTGAGCTTTGTTGTCCAGGGTCTGAAGGTCTTCTTTTCTGGAACTTCAGTGTGCCCAGAATTTATAAGGATTATAAAACTCTTCTTGGTTAACTGCCCATGGACACCTCTGCAGTGTTTAATTGTCCATCTCTGCTGGAGAGTGGTTTATTTTTCACCTTCTCACATACCTTAACTCCACTTCCTGGATATCAGGCAACTACAGATGTCTATGATTTGAAATAAAATCTGAGAGTAATATCTCCCAAAAACAAATTCCACTCTCAGGGTCACTGTCTGGTGAATTAAAGTTGATGATGACCTTTCTTTTAGCTTTTTGTTAATGCAACCCAGAGAAAAACATGCCCTAGCAAAAACTGTCTCCATCTTTTTGGTAGAATGGGTAAAATCCTACCTGCATCACAGGAATTGAATCCTCTGGGGTTTGAGATGCATATGAAGAGTCTTGTGTAGCTGGATAGTCACACTGTCTGTAGGCTTTAATGCTTTGGGATGTGCTAAAGGCCATAAAGTTTTCTCAGATGTTTTAGGGTCTTCACTCAAATGCTATCACCGAGATACGTAGCCTTCTTAGGCAGCAGAAGAAACCAGGAGGGAAAAACGAAAACCCAACACTTCAGGAACAAGTGTAGCATGGTAAGGGATAGAGTGGAGACTCTGGCTTGTCTCTCTTGCAGTAGTTACCTTTGTTTTACTGTGATACCTCTTAAAAATCTGTATTGGAACGGTATAAAACCCAGTGCTGCCATTTCAGTGGTTGATTGCACCTCTGTTACCTTGGTGTACATGCAGAAGGCTTGAAACCACTATTCCATAGCTAGAAAGTAGAACTGTCATCTGGTTTCAACAAGAAAGTACATCAGGCTGCATAGTGACTTTGATCTGCAAGTGATTGAGTCTGCATTCTGAGGAAGCTGTGATCATATTCATCAATGGAGAACTGTCTCCAATTTCAAAACATTGAAATGCTAGATGATATTCACTCCAGTATCTCTAGCCTTTTTTGGAAACCTTTTTTGGATATCAGAGTATTCTCCCTTCCCTTCCAAACTATTTTTTTTACTTGCAACATTTATTTGCTATTGCTATTTTGAAATGTAACTAAGAACTTAGGTTTTATTTCCTTCTGAAAGATTTTCTTTGGTTTTGAGTGCTTCCATTTGGTTCATTTGCCACTTGTTTTTCTGTTCTTGTCTGTTTGGTAAGGTGGAAATGGGCATCAGTCGCAATTCACCAGCATTTAACTTCAGCAAAGGTGTAGTGAATGCTGTGGTGAGTGGCTCCCTTTGTTCAGGGGTCAGCGGCTTGCCTCTGACTGCTGCAGCTTTGCCATAGCCAGGAAACTTGCAGTCACCTGGACACTGGTGGGTCAGTTTTAAGAGATTATAGGTCAGTCCCAGGTAGGGATTACATCAGGCAGTTATGTACATTTGTTGGCTGCTATGACCTTGTGTTAGTGATAAGGCTATATAAAGTCTCAGGTTATGGAAACAGTATTCTGAGAGGGATTAAGAAGTGGGTCCAGCTGGAACTGTATCTGTTCCATGTACTCAATTTAGAAGGTCTTGCTTAATGAGTTATGGTTTTGATTTTGCTGTTCCTCCTGTGTTTCCTAATGAGACTTTTACATCTTCTTTCCTGATGTAGGTTCATGGCGATGCCGCTTTCTCTGGACAAGGAATTGTTCCTGAAACACTGACGCTCTCTAATCTACCACATTACAGAGTTGGTGGGAGCATCCATCTGATTGTTAATAACCAGCTGGGATATACCACTCCTCCAGAGCGAGGAAGATCGTCTCTGTACTGCAGTGACATTGGTATGTAGGATTGAGTCACAAGGAATTGCCTGTTGTGTCAGAAAGTGTAAGCTGTGCAATGGACTTTTTATAGCAACTGCCTGTCAGCTCTAAGGAGAGACTAATATAACTCTAGTTTCATGGTAGAGTAGAAATTAAAATTATTATCGATTATTCCCTCCTACTAGCAACAATTCAGATGCTAAAAATATGCCCTCCTCTATCTGCTTTATGGCAAAGACTAAATATCAAGGGAAAATCTTGTCACATTTTTACAGGATGTGATAAAATAATTGCAAGATTTCTGTGAAGTCTTTATAACTCATTTAGTTTCTGTCATATTATTGACAGCTTTTGAAAAGGTATTGCAATGGAGTAGATAACAGATTTATTTTAAATATATCTTGTTAAATTTCATAAAAATCATCCCAATGTGTTTTCTGAGCCAGATTTATAGGTCAGATACTCCTCCATTTTTGCTGTTTCATTTGTTGTCATGTGAGCCTGTTGAGCTTTCAATTTAAAGATGAAGCTCAAGACCTTTCTATGCCTGAACGAGAAGCTTTGTTTCGGACTGATCTTTCTTAGTGATAAACAGATGCATTATCAGTAAGATCAGAGACAGAGTTATCTTGTACATGTCTCCTATAAGTAAAAATACACTTTTGTATGCTTTTGGCCTAACTTCAAGTGTTTGTCTTATGGTTTCATCAAACCAAACAAGTAGATTCATTAAATCTGATAAGGTAGATAGCATATGTTATTACTGTTTTCCCTGGGCTGGTTTTGTGTTGTGGATTGTTTTTGTTTGGGTTTGGTTTTTTGCCTCCTTCCTTAGTTTTCCTTTCTTCTTACCTGTCAGTGAGGAGGGGCTGTTATGTAGCTGAGCTTTAGTATTTTGCTAGGGAGGGAAAGTTGACATGAGCCTGGAATGGGTGAAGTATCTTTGTTTCTCAGAATTTGGACAGATAAAGTACAAAAGGAGCACTGTTGCTTGCAGCCAAATTGTCATACAGGAGAGGGTGTTAAGATATTGAAATTTTAGAGTGTTCTCTTTAGATTTCTCTGCCTGGAGGAGCAGTAGACAGAATGATATTCCCTACTAATAAGGGAGAAAGTTGCTTTTGGTCTGTATGAATTCATAGTAGTGATAGCTTAGGATAAGAAGGAAATAAAACTCAATTTCTGTTTGAAAGAGAAGCAATGAAGTAGCTCTCTCCCAGTTCCTGTATACTACCAGATTAACATGATGCAAGAACTGTGTCTGAGAAGTCCTCTGGGAACAAAGTGTTTGTAAAGAAGTTGTTCTCAAACTGACAAATACAACAGGTTGGGCTAATTGCCCTTTCTCTCAGGCAAGACTCCTCTCCTTACCCCAGCTCTCATCACAAAGAGCATCTCTTTTGGATTTGTTTTTATTATATTTACTTCACATGGGTTGTCTGTAGTTTCAGCAGAGCAGGTATGTGTTTGCTTTCTTTGGAAGGGGTTGGGTGTGATTCCTGTTCTGTTCTGAATCCCTGGGCAGGTAAAATCGTCGGATGTGCAGTTATCCATGTGAACGGGGATGATCCTGAGGAAGTTGTCCGTGCCACACGGCTGGCTGTGGAGTACCAGCGCCAGTTCCGCAGGGATGTGATCGTGGACTTGCTGTGCTACAGGCAGTGGGGCCACAATGAGCTTGATGAGCCCTTCTTCACCAACCCCAGCATGTACAAAATCATCAGGTAAGGGTTGCACCACCAAAATACGTCTGCACCACCTCAGTCTTGCTTCTGCAACAGAAGTCTCTGTGTGAGATCCTTTGACATATCCACAGGTCTTTATGCAAGTGCAGCTACACTGTCAGCAGCCCTTCACTACAGTGTAAGTCTGATAATGAGATGTTAATGAAGGGAATCACTACTGTTGGCTCTTGAATGTGTGGCGTGGTGCTTTTTGGAGAACAATCTTGGACATAGCTCTTGGATTTCAAATTTGTGACCACTGGTAATCAGAGGGCAAAGTTGCCTTCTGTGTGCCATGGAGAAGTGTGAATAATGTGGGAGAATGGGCAGGAAGCCAGCATGATGTTTGTCTTGTCTTTGCCTGGTCCTGCTCCTTCTAGTGGGGACTCATCTTTATAAGCATTTAAATGTATTCAGATTCCATCCTTACCCCCAAAGAAAAACACACAAACATTCACTTGCCAGTCAATTCTGGTATTTTAGGTGAAGCATTTATGGAATGGTTGCCTTGATTCTCTCCAGTGCGGAAATCCTACCGTGAATTTCTCTGAAGAAAATATGCATGGTAGTACAGACGGGGTTTTGACTTGTTTTTACTTTTAACTGCCAATTATAGCACTTTTTCTTTTCCTTTTTTAATAAAGGACCATAAAACACATCTTTAAGAGAACTGTTATCTTTCTGAAAAGCCAGGAAAGTGAACTTCATGCAAATAAGTATAATGGACCAGGACACTCTTTATATGAGTTTTTCATGGTACCTGACTGTAGTAAGATAGTGTTTCCTTGTTCTCCTGTGACATTGTTTATAGGCTTAATATCTGTGGGGTTTGATTCCCTCCCTGGCAGATCCCGTAAGAGTATCCCAGACACGTACGCAGAACACCTCATGGCTGCTGGGCTCATGACCGAGGCTGAAGTGTCTGAGATAAAGACCACATACTATTCCAAGCTGAACGATCACCTTGCCAACATGACTTTGTACAGTCCACCTCCTACCAACCTGCAGGCTCACTGGAAGGGCTTTGTAGAGCCTTCTGCCAAAATCACCACCTGGGACACGGGGATGCCTATGCCACTCCTGCAGTTCATTGGAGTCAAGTCTGTGGAGGTGCCCAAAGAGCTCCAGATGCACAGCCATCTCCTGAAGACCTATGCACAGGTGAGTCGAGCATCATGATACTTCTGATCCCATGGCTCAGAGGTACAACCTGTTACAGGGAAAAGTCTAAACACAGCAGGGTTGCCAGTTAAAGAATAGCATGGTATTCTCTAGGAAAAACAGCTCTGTTTCAAGGCTGAGATGATGCCATTTTTCCTCCAGTTTTGAAGAAGATGTATCCTCTCCCCCAGGTCTGACCATATACTTTAGTTTGTTATTTGAAAAATATTTTATTGCAATGAAGAAAAAATCTTATAGAATATACAGTTTATTATTCTTACAAATATAAGGAAACTATTATGATAATTTACTAACATTTATATAGTTGGTAATTAGAATGAATACTTTGTGAGGGAATGACTCAGGAACCTGGCAATAGTGTACACAGTTTCTAAAGCCAGTAGTGAGTGTTTCATGACTTATATAGATGAACATAAGACAACATGTGGCCAGGTTTGACAGTCAGGGTTTGATAGCTCCTAAGTTTGTGTTTGGTTTGAGTCTGGGTCAGTTTGGGATTTGTGAACGTTTCCCTTTGATGGATGATGAGTGTATGGAGGTGTCTGGTTGGCAGCCAGAGAGAGGGTGTGAGTTGAGTATTTCAAAAGACTGATGTTTTTGTCTTCCCAGCCCAAGGCAAGAAGTCCACAGCTTGGTGTGATCATTTGTCTGCAGTTCTGCAGGCCAGAATAGGGAGGAGTTCTGGAGACTGAAATACTTACACCTGGTATCTTTCATCACTGCTAACCAGACAGACCAGAAGTCTGTCAAGACTACACTTTGTGCTGCGCTAAGATTTTTCGTATTTTCAGACTAGGATTAATTCATTGGTCCACAGTTTGTTGACTGGGAGGTGAACGCATGGATCATCCATGGTTCTGTGGTCCTCAGGCAACCTTCTTCAGGATATGCTGAAATAAGACTCTGTATTCAAATTCAACTGAAGCTGGCTGCAGGAATATAGCATTTCTCTCCGTAGTGTGTAGTTTTTTTCCTAGCTTCTAATATTAGTCTGTGCAACCAAAAGAGCTACAGATGGAAAAGGACAAAATAGTAATTTTTTCTTGTTCTTTACTTGTTTAGTCAAGAGTTCAAAAAATGGAGGAAGGAAAAAAGCTGGACTGGGCAACAGCTGAAACTTTAGCATTTGGTTCTCTGCTGAGCCAAGGTAAGAGGCAATTAGACAGCGACAGTAAAATATTTTTGCTTTAATGTCAGTAAGGGATAACATTAGATTTCTTAGGTGTTTCTAAGTAAAAAGATTGATATGATGTATAAAGTTGACAATTTGCATGGTCTAAGAGAAGGTAAATATGAATCCTATATGTCACTAATATTTGTAGACTGAGACTTAAATATCTTCAAAGAACTGTAGCTCCCTCCCACTCCCCAAAAACATTTGTGCATAGAGATGAGCACGTGAGCAGTACAGATGACATCAGTGGGGCTCCCAAGTACTTTGTGTGCTTTATGCAACTATTTCTTCTCCCACCTCTAGCCTGAATTCAAATCTCCATTTACATATGATACAGAATGTCCTTTTTTTTTGCAGTTTGCTTCAAAACTAAAATTTTTGCTAAATTGAACCATTTTACCCAAAATAATGTCAGAGCATCTGTGTGCTTGTGAGTTGGAGCTGTTGCTGGTTAAGAATTGAATTTCAGATTTGATGCTGCTGATGAGGGGAAATCCAACAAGAGATAGAATTATTTCCTGCATGTTTTCTTTTTACATGACTTGCTGATGTGGTGTTTTGTTTGTTGCTTGGCAAGGGTTTAATATCAGACTAAGTGGACAAGATGTTGGCAGAGGAACCTTTAGCCAACGACACGCGATGTTGGTTTGCCAAGAGACAGATGATACCTACATTCCTCTGAATCACATGTCCCCAGACCAGAAAGGTTTCCTAGAGGTAGGTTCTGTGGCCCACAAGACCTTATTCTTCAAGTTGTGCTGAAATAATCCACTTTTTAAAGCTGCTGAGACATATGTAGGCAGTCTGTGTGTTCTGGCACACCCCAGATACAAGGACATAAAAGCTGTCAGGGCATCCCTATTCTTCATTGTTACAAATTACAACTTTAACAAGGGGGTTTGCTTTTCCTTGAGAAATCAGGTATTTTTCTTTTCCCCTCAGTGCCTTCATTCAAAAGCAAAAAATCAGCAAAAAACTGGACTCTCAGTTGCCTTTATGAGTTCATGTCCTCAGCGTGTCCAGCACTGATTGCCTGATTCCAAGGGTTCTTAACCCTTGGTTGTTTTCATCCTCACCCACCCCTCCCAACAATTTCCTTTTGTTAGGTGAGTAACAGCCCATTGTCTGAAGAAGCTGTGCTTGGTTTTGAATATGGAATGAGTATTGAGAGCCCTAAGTTACTGCCAATTTGGGAAGCGCAGTTTGGAGACTTCTTTAATGGAGCCCAGATAATATTTGACACTTTCATTTCTGGAGGTGAGTGTACAAGGAGCTAATATATTTAATAGTCAATCATTTGTATTATGCACTTTTTAAGAAAATCCTTCCTCTTTCAAGTAAAAGTGCAACATGTTGTGCAAAGAATTCTGTTGTCTCAAGGAGTTCTGCGAGCTTGCCTGTGAGTCCTGACTTCTGTGGAGCTTTTCTCTGAAGACAGTACATTGAAAATGAAAGACTCCTTGGCAAAGTATAGTAATTACAAAAGGACAATTAATTATACTAATGGCCTTTCTTCCCCCACATTTATTTTACTGTGTGTATATATGGTTGATTGCTTTATAGGCTGTACCTTTCCTTTGTGAAGCATCTGAAAAATTCCTGAAGCAATAGAGAAAGAAAATAGTGATTATTTAAAACAAACAAAAAACCCCACAACACCACCTTACTAAGTTTGACTCTAACAGGTTTTCTGAGTGCATGTATTTGAAGCTGGGATGAATTACCTTCTCAATTTGACTGTAATCTCTTATATTGTGCAGGAGGTTTGGCAGAGCTCAGGGGAATGAGCACTGCTGTGTTAGCCAGGACTGGCTCACAAGATGCTGCTGGGATCACACATGTAGAGATGAAGTTTTAAAATTTCACTGTGTCATGTGCTCCACGTGGAGACATAAGTCTTCTGGGAGCCCAGAGCTACATGATGATTTCAGAAACTTCAGTTCACCTAATGTGTGTTGTTTCACTGTAGTGAACCTCAGGGCAAAATGCCAGCAGCATGTTTCAGGCTTGTATTTAACGATGTGGAAAATAGCTCTTCTTTTTCCTGAGTAGTTTGTGCAAAGTAATGTGTTCTGTGGCTTTATGTTCTATGGAAATCATTCTTTCCTTCCTCCTCATTCTGTGTTTCTAGGTGAGGCCAAGTGGCTTCTGCAGAGTGGGATAGTAATTCTTCTTCCCCATGGCTATGATGGTGCAGGCCCTGAGCACTCGTCCTGCCGGATGGAACGGTTCTTACAGGTACCCACCAGAGCTCTCAGGGTCACGTATCCCCAGCACAGCACGGGCAGTCAGTGCTCTGGGAGCTGTGGTGCAAAGATACAAAATGGGGATTCCCAGTGCCCTTGTTGCAATGTGCTCGAAGGAGGCAGTTCAGATGTAATCTTGCCAGTTAAATGCTAAACCCATTTCTTCTCTGAAGTTGTTCCTCTCTTGCAATCAATGTCTGAATTTGGATATTTGCTAATCTGCTCCTATATGGGACAGTGTGCCTCGTGTGCCTGGATTCTTTTTTCCATATTGGTCTCACTGCTTGCTTTTGACAAGGTATTGCTGTGTTCCCCTGTACAGATGTGTGACAGCTCAGAAGAGGGAGTTGATGGTGACCAGGTCAACATGTCAGTTGTGCATCCCACCACCCCAGCACAGTATTTCCATTTACTCCGGCGGCAAATGGTCCGAAACTTCAGGAAACCTCTCATTGTTGCTTCTCCCAAAGTGTTACTCAGGCTCCCAGTAAGCTGAAAAACGTCCTTCCTCTTTCTTTTTTTTTTTCTCTTTCTCTTTATCCTCTTTTGTGTTCCCTTCCCCTTGTTCTTCTTCCTCTGTGTTCTCTGATCGCTGTTTTGGGATCAAATCAGTGGGATTTTGTGTGTTTGGGGCCAACTAGGTTGAGGATTAAAGCTGGGTGGAGGTGAGCTAGAAGTAGGGTTCATTCCTGGTCTGACGGTGTCCTTGGGAACCTTATCATCCCACTTTTCACTGGGAATGGGAATAGGAAGGAGAGGGAAGACTGTGTATTTTGTACTTATCAAAACCCTGTCTCAGTATTCTTTCTGACTCTGGCCTGAGGGAAAAGCAGCAAGATTTGGTAACTTCCAACTCTTCCCCCATGTAGGCTGCTGTATCAAGTTTTGAAGAAATGGCCCCAGGGACAACATTCAAGCCTGTCATTGGTGACTCCTCAGTAGATCCTAAAAGGTAGCTCTGCTTTCTTAGAGGAGAAGCTCAAAAGAGATGTCCTGTCCCTTTCTCCTACCCAACAGCTCAAATTTGAGGTGATATGAAAGAGGTGACTTTGAGGGGAAAATGTTTCATGGTGGGCGACTGTGGTTAGTTTTACTTCCTCTCCTTTTCTTCTGGTAATTGTTGGTAGTTACCACATCTGTCTGCAAAACAGTGAAGTGTTCAGGCTGTTAGCCCTTGGCCTCACAGGGAGTTTGTGACTGTAGTTACCAACCTGGTGGGTCCTGTTCTGCACCATGTCCATTAGCTGACAGTCACTGGGAGCAGCTGTGACATGAATCATAGAATCATAGATTTGTTTAGGTTGGAAAAGACCCTTAAGATCATCAAGTCCAATCTTATCCCAGCACTGCCAAGTCCACTGCTAAACCATGTCCCAAGTGTCACACCTAGATATTTAAATATCTCCAGGATGGTGACTCCACCACTGCCCTGGGAGGCCTGTTCAAGTGCTTGACTGTTTCAGTGAAGAAATTTTTCCTAACATCCAATCTAAACCTCCCTTGATGCAACTTGAGGCTGTTTTCTCTTGTCCTATTGTGTGTTACTTGAGAGAAGAGACCAATTCCCACCTGGCTATGACCTGTCAGGGAGATGTAGAGAGTTATAAGGTCCCCCCTGAGCCTCCTTTTCCCCAGGCTGAGCCCTGCCAGCTCCCTCAGCTTCTCCCCATAAAACTTGTGCTCCCAACACTTCCCCAGCTCCATTCCCTTCTCTGGACAGCCTCCAGTACCTCAGTCTTTCTTGTCATGAGGGGCCCAAAACTGAACCCAGAATTTTTGTTCTGGGTCTGGAATGTCTGAGCTGATGAGGTGGGGCAATAATAAAGTGTTTGTATATCTCTATCTCTCTCCCTTCATATGTTACAGTAAATCCTGTTCACAATGACCAATTCAGCCTTATTTTTTTTCCCTTATCTGCTCCTTGCCCCAGTCGTACCCAAGTCTGAGCCTCCTTCCTGTTTGCTTCCTGACCCCCGACCAAAAGGCTGGAAGTACCTTAGCATCTTGGGTTTTCTAAGTGCGATAGTGAGGCACAAAGGGTGCAGTTTATCTCGTTGCTTTGTCCAGTAAGATTAGGCAGCCAAGACCTCTGTGATTGCAGGAGGGTGTAGTGTCTCTCTGGCAGGTGGTCCTGCTTTGGCATGGCAGAGAATTGTCCTCTGGAGGGACTTTTCTCCCTCTGATTTGTTTCCTACAGAGTGTGCAGAGATGACTAGCTTTGACTGGGTGTTTAATTTTTAGATAGTCAGCGCTAAGAGAGATCAATCCCATTGTAAGGTAACTTTCCCAGAATTACTGAAGGAACAGGACCTCTGAGCTCTGGCATACTGTGCCCAAAGGTTAGTTTGCCAACTGTTGGACGGGAGTGGGAGGGAAGGGAAAGCAAAGAAGAGAAAAGATGGTCTCAGGGAAGCAATTTAGCTTTATAAAGTTGTCTTTGAAGTTTGACTGGTTGTTTTGGTTGGAAGTGTGAAGCTGTTCTGCATCAAGTTTCTGTAAAACACTAAACTTGGTAACATTCTTATTTTTTTTAGTGTCACCCGAGTGGTGCTGTGTTCTGGAAAGCATTACTATGCTCTGGTGAAGCAAAGAGAAACACTGGGAGAGAAGCAGCACAGCACAGCTATTCTGAGACTTGAAGAGCTTTGTCCTTTTCCCCTGGAAGCTCTGCAGCAAGAGTTGAGCAAATACAGCCATGCGAAAGGTCAGCCAGGCTTCCACCTTTGTGTTTCTAGTCTCTTTGAAGTACTGACCTAAATCTGTTGCCTGCCTTTTAAGATGTAGAGCTGTAGTGGCTTTTTCCTCTTTGTTCTCCCCCTCATACATCCAAGTGTTTCTGGAGTGGGATGTTTCCGAAATGTTTATCTCTTGTGCTAAAAGAACTGGTTTCTCTGCTATTGTTAGCTTCCAAGAAGCAGCACTGAAAATGAAAGCGAACCATTTGAGAATTTTTTTGCATTGGTCTTTGCAGTCCAGTCCTTTTAGTAGCTTTTGAAAACAGCAGTAGAAAAGCAGAGTATACACACAGTATACCCTAATGGTGGACATACTTTGGATTTGAATTCAGCTGTGACCTGCAAGTGAATTGAGTGTGGCATGCCTTCATTTCAAAGGTAGTGGCAAGACAGAAAAACAGAGGTGCTACAAAAACAAAAAACTGTTTTTCTTTCTTTGCTGGAAAGATAAATATGTATGTTTGTTATGTATCCTTATCCTTCCTTTAGTCTTCATCTGGAGTCAGGAAGAACCACAGAACATGGGTCCATGGTCCTTTGTGTCTCCACGGTTTGAAAAGCAGCTGGGGCTTAAGGTAAGATGTCCCCCAGGTGTTTTAGTCTTTAAAATGAAGCTTGAAGTTCTCCTTGAGTGCAAAATTCTATGGTGCTTACAACAAAAACCTAATTCTGATGCCTAAACCAAGTATGTGTTCTAATTTCAGCTACTTCTGCTCTTTATAGCACCATTGGTGAAGAGCAGGACTGGAGCTTTATTTTACATGGTTTTCAGTCAAAGTAGACAGGATAGTGAAAGAACCCAGCTAGGGGAATGGGAGGAGAATGCAAAGGTGCCATTTGCTCTGGCAGATCATGCACTATAATGTCCTTGGAGCCATGGTCTTTGGGAGATGGGGGATAACTTCCTGCATTACCTCCAGCTGGGATTGCCCAGTATCTGACAGCAGATATCACCATGGCATCAGGACCTCGAGATGTGATTCTGTCCTTCATTAATCATTTCCCCACAACTCAAATTTCAGCTCCGTCTTGTGAGCAGACCTCCTCTACCAGCCCCAGCAGTTGGCATTGGAACCCTCCACAATCAGCAGCAGGAAGATATTCTGACCCACACATTTATCTAAGTTTTCAATGGACAGATTGCTCCTGATGTCAGTCATGTTTAGTGCCTTCTCCTGTGAAGAACAAAAGCCAGATCCTTAAGACTCTTAATTCTCAAAAATGGAAAAAAAAACAAAGGTGGAATAAGTTTGGTAATGATGAAACAATTTTTTCATGTTGGGGAATACCTAACAATGAGAAGTGCCTGTTACACCTGATACTTGTTGTTCTCACACAGTTTTCTACAAAATGTCTTTATAAAGTTAAAAATCCAGTCCAGGGGACAGATTGGTGAAGTGACTGTGGAATACCTTATATCATGCTGCTTATTTGCACTTGAGAGTTTCCTGGGATGGTGCATGTGTGGAAACAGGTTCTGTTTCCTCTGTTTCCACAGAAGTGTTAGTGCTGCTTGATCAAATAAATGCTTCCCCATGCCTGGGAATGAGCCATTTCTATAGCAGAATGTTGTGGATTCTCTCTTTTTTCTTTCCTTGAGGGCCAGGAATGCAATCTGTTGTGGCTGTCGATGCTCTTCTCAGTGCATAAGTTGTTAAAGCAGGATTTCCATTGTGGGGACCTTGCAGGATGGCTCCTGAAGGCTTCAGGCACCACTGTTTTTCTCACCCAGAGGGTGAGAAATCCCAAGGGATGGTTTGAGCACAGCTGTCATCTGCAGAAAGGAAAGAAATCAGTCTTTATTGGGAAACAAAGGATAAAGGACCAAAACATTGAGGTTAAGTGGGAGAATAATGAAGCCAAATGGAAGACAGGCATCCCAGGCTGACCCCAGTGTTGACTGCCCCAGAGCAGCATTCCCCCCACCACAGGATTTTTCCCAGTGTTTTTCCTTTCCTGGTTTCAGGGTGAAGTTGGCACCTCCTTGCTCTTCTCAGTTACCTGGGCAAGCAATGCTTAAGTAATCCAAACTCACTGTGAGCCAGAGACATTTCTGAAAAGAAACAAGTGGAGTTTAGCCAGATGCAGCACTTGTAGATGGAAAGTCATGGTAGGTGAGAAAGGGCAGATCACAGGCAGGGTGTGCATTCACTTGGGGAGACAGCTCCCAAAATCATGTCTGAAGCCTGCTTTAGTATTTCATCCTAGTTAATTCACATATTCATTCATTTATTAGCTCTATATGACCCAGAAGTAACCTCTGTAACCTCTGTTCTGTGATGTTTCACATCACTGCTTTAGCACATCCATCACAGCAACATGAAATCATGTTTCTCCCACCTTGCTCTAGCAAACTGCACAACCTCCTGCACATCCTGAATAGCTTTATCTAATCAAGGCATATTCTGCTTTAAATTTCTGCTGATAACTAGAAAAAGGAGGCTGAAGAGTAATGTTGCTTTGGCTGCAGCTGTAGCCAAGGAAGTTGTAGAGCGCAATCACCAGCCTTGACTACACACGGATGATTACATAAACCCACAGTTTTTCACTATGGCAGTGCACACAAGGGAAGAACAGACCCCGTGTTTTGAGTTTCACGTGGCCCAAACCTGACCTTATAACGCACCATTCCCCCATGGTCTGTGCAGGTCTGGTTATCCAACTAAGTAAAGGATGCACGTGTTCGACCCTGTTTGATCCTCCTGGTGGGAGACAAAGCTATTTCTGTAGTGCTGCTCAGCTCAATGCCCCCAGCCCCACTGGTGTGCCATGGAGCTCCCCAGCGATAATGGGGTAGGAAGGGAGAGCTTGAGTACAGCTTTCTTCACTCAGCTGATGCAGGCTGCCTGCAGAACACTGCTCTTGCATGATGGCTTACAGCTCCCAGGAGCAAGGCAAAGCACTTGCTGACTTGGGGGCTGTTTCTCCCACCAATTTTGGATGCACACAAGGCTGTTTTCCATCTGTGCACCTTGCTCTTCTCTGCATGCAGGCTGGGACATCCCTGCACAGTGCTGAATTGCTTTTGCTTTGGGGAAAAGAGAAGCAGAAATTAGAATCATAGAACCATACAATATCCTGAATTGGAAGGGACCCACAAGGATCATCGAGTCCCACTCCTGGCCCTGCACAGGACACCCCAAGAGTCACACCAGTTGCCTGAGATGCTACACAAGTTGGGTGAGTGGGTAACGGAGCAGGTCTCAATCCTTGGACAGGAAATTCTGTGAGTCATTAACACAAGGAGAAGCGAACCCTTATGTGCTGTTAGATAGCAAGGAGCTAAATAGAAAGAGAGAGAGAGAGTTACAACATTTGTGCATTGTGGTGTGTCAGGATTTTCAGAAGTGCAAGACTAGAAAGAAAAAAAGTAAAGACATTGAAGGAATGAGCTGTTAGATTGAGCAGTTCAACAAAGGCAGCAGAAACTCTCAGTGACAGAAAGAAAATACACCAGGAAAACAGACATATTAAAACAAGTATTTTAGTAACAGTGATGTTAGTTTAGATTTAAAAAATACAGTCTGAACTTTGAAGATTAAAAGTTCTGAACACAGTAGTATTTTGAAGAAGCAAAGAAAACAATACTGCATTTTGACTTTGTTGCTTCTGTCAGTGGGAACCCACTCGTGGGTGACATAGAAACATTCAGCACACCTGAAGAGATGCATCCGTATCAGTATGGACTGAAGAAACCTCCTGGACATTTTATCAATCACCAAAACAGAAGCCAGTGACTTAGAGACAGGAGGGTTTGCTAACAAAAGCTGTAATTTAATGAACTTCTAAGATAAGTATGGCTAAAAATCTGAACAAAGGGTGATTACAAAAAACTTCCTGAAGCTTAGCTACTAACCCAGCTATTATTTGGAGATTATAATCTACAAGTAAACTGCCAGGCCCATTAATTATGGGCATTTGTCAGATTGTACAAGAACTCTAGGTGAAAGTAATTGCTATGGAGTTGCTCATTAGTAGTTGAAAAATTATGACTATCTAAAACTGGAAGAAAAAACTTTTCTAAGTGATTTCAGATAATGAAAGCTATTGAGCAAAGTTGTTTAGGTATTGTAGCAAGGTCTTGGTTAAGAGGATTTCTCAGGGAATGCAGAGTGCAATCCAAAATATAGATTCAAAGTTTTGGAGGAGCCCTAATGCTTCATGTATTTCGTGTTCTCTCTTGGTAACTTAGCCTAATTCAGGAAGAATTCAAGCTTGTGCTTGAATAGGATGAGTTACTCAGAAAGAATAAATATTATTTTAAATTGTCATATCTAAATCTTGCCGTAAATTCTGATAATCCTTACCAACACTGGCTGTGTAACAGAGCTCTGTAGGTGTGATACCGGTTTTGGTGATTGTGGGATGATATTGGAATAGGTTGTCAGGTTTACTTCACAGAATCACAAAATCAATTAGGTTGGAAAACACCTCCAAAACTGTTGAGTCCAACCTATGACTGATCACCACCTTGTCAACCAGACCATGGCACTGAGTGCCACATCCAGGCTTTCCTTAAACACCCACAGGGATGGTCACTCCACCACCTCCCTGGACAGCCCATTGCAATGTCTGATCACCCTTTCTGTGAAGAAACCAAAACTGTCCAACCTAAACCTCCCCTGGTGCAGCTGGAGGCCATGTCCTCTCATCCTGCCACTGGTTTCCCGGGAGCAGAGCCCGACCCCCACCTGGCTACACCCTCCTGTCAGGGAGTTGTAGAGAGTGATAAGGTCACCCCGAGCCTCCTTTTCTCCAGGATGAACAATCCCAGCTCCCTCAGCTACTCCTCATGGGACTCGTGCTTCAGACCCTTTTCCAGCTCGGTTGCAGTTCAAACTTCGCTCATGCTCCAATGGCCCAATGTCCTTTCACCCTGTGAAATTATCACACTCATCTGTCAATACGGGTGGATTGGGCTGGTAATAAAACGCTTTGGTACCAAACCGCTCAACCTGTGCTTTTCACCTGGTACTGCTGTGCCAACAACACCCCGGAAACGTCAAAGCCCTGAGGCCTGAACGAGTGAGTGCGGGGCGGGCAGTTTCCCGAGCTCGGGCAGGGCTGAGGTGTGGCGGTGAGGGGCCGCGCCCGCCCCTCGCGGCGCGCGGAGCACTCCGGGAGCGCGGTCCTTCGCCGCGGCGGCTGTCCGCCCTCAGCCTGATCCCGCCGCGGCGGCCACCGCTCCCCGCCGATCCCGCCGATCCGGTTCCCCTCGCCTGGGGAAGGGCGCGGGGGGCGCTCCGTGAGGGCGGTACCGCCGTGTCCCCCCGGGCGGGGAGGGACGGCCCGTCCGCAGCGCGCGTCACGTGACGGCGGCGACAGCAGCGGTGACAGCGCTGGGACCGCGGCCGGGCCGCCACCGCCATGGGCAGTGAGTGCGGACAGAGCCGGGAGGGAGCGGGCCGGGGCCCGGGGTGGGGGACAGCGGCCTCGGGCAGCGCGGGGGGGACGTGGGCGGTGGCCGCTGGCCGGTGAGGGGGCGCCGTGTCCCGGGTGCCGCCGCAGGCAGGGCCGGGGGTGCTGAGCACCCGCTCCCCGCACAGGGTCGGTGCTGCCGGGCAAAGCGTGAGGCCGGGCACTGCTTCGTGGTGGGGTGTCCTCTTCCGCTCTAGCCCTACTATACATACACTATACATACACTATACATACATATGTAGTATATATACCCTATGCACATATATGTGTGTATAAGTGTCTAAAGGGAGGGTGTCAGAGGATGGACCAGGCTCTTCTCCGTGGTGCCACCCAATAGGACAAGAGGCAGCGGGCAGAAACTGATGCACAGGAAGTTCCACCTGAACATGAGTAAGAACTTCTGTCTTGTGCAGTGACCGAGCACTGAACAGATTGTCCAGAGAGGGTGTGGAGTCTCCCTCACTGGAGATATTGCAGAACTGTCTGGACAGAATCCTGTGCCATGTGCTCTGGGATGACCCTGCTTGAGCAGGGAAGTTGGATCAGATGAGCCACTGTGGTCCCTTCCAGCGTGACCCATTCCATGATGCTCTGATACCTTGTTCATGTCAGAGCTGTGCCACCCTCCGTGGAGTGACATGCACCTTCCAACGAGCTGTCTGAGGCCTTGGGATAAATAGAGGAGACATGTCACATCAGAGTGTAAATGTAAACATGGCACTACAACCAAAATGTTACTTACAGTGTAATAAATGCATTCTGCAGTGTAATAAATACATTCTCTTTGAAAAGGAACCAATGGTGGTTTTTAATGTCTGTCCCAGTGTGTCGGGGCTGAGAATAATGTTTAAGTTTTGGAGGGCAAATTCCTCACCAAGCACAAATGCTTTGATTTTTTTTTTTTTAACTGATTTCTTTTTCCCCAGAAAAAGTGCTCACACTGTTGAGCTTTTCTGTGTTTTTAAAGGGGAAGCTGTGAAGAGAGATATATTAAAAGCTAAAATAAAATTCCCTGAAGTTCCAATCAGAATGTGTTCCACTGATTTAAGTTACAATTTCTAAACATATCTTATTGACTGAATTATTTTTTCAGCTACATACTTCAGTAAACACAAGATTCTAATCTCTACATGGGTACCTTTTGATGTCAGTATCGTTCTGTGTTTAACTAGCACAGACTGATACTAGGTCATTTATTTTTAGATGGAATACAATTCAGTTCACTTCTGGTGATACATACAGTACCACTTCTCTAAAATTATTCCAGCTGTGGTAAAAAGAATGGGCCAAATCTGGTTAGAACAAGAATTCCATTTCACATTTTTGCCCTGTTTTTAGCTGTTTTAAGAAGAGGGTTTTAGTTTTCAGACAGTTTTGGAAGCTAAACAAAGTTCTGTGAAGTTTTATAAATTCATAAATGTTCATTAATGTATTTTTCTGTCTTCTTTTGTGCTTGTGTGTTTGTTTTTCTGGAACAGTAAAATTTTTAGAAGTTATTAAGCCATTCTGTGCAGTATTACCTGAAATCCAGAAACCGGAAAGAAAAGTGAGTGCCACGTTATGTTCTTACATTTATTAGTTCACGGAGGAGGGAATATTGTCATATTCTAGTCCAGGCTCCAATATAGATACTGACAGTGGGCCCTAAAGTAGAACATATTCTTTGGAGCAGGGGGAACCCATGTTAAGGTAAAACATTACTGTGATGATTTATTCTGAGCACCCTTCTGGTAAGTCGTTCCCTTTAGTAATTATGCTAACTTTTTTTAAAATCTCAATTCTAGATTAAGTTTATTTAGTTTCAGCTCCATGTGATGTACTTTAGTATACTAGAACAGAGTCTTCAAGCTTTGTTTTCCTGTTGGCTTTGAGCTGGCTTGTATATTACTTGGAAAAGGATTGTTCTGTAGATCAGGAAACACAAATTTAATTCTTCCCACAAAGTATTTCCTACACCCATAGCTGTGACTCACCTTGCTGAAGTGGGAAAGTGATCTGTGGTACAGTTCAGGTAATTGCTCCCTGTTCACCTACTGGATATGATGTTTCTCTTTGATCTGAAATCAATGAACTCAGATCATTTACAGCTGATCTCTCTAGTCCTCTAGCCCTTGAAACTCCCTCCATTTCTTGGCACATTTTCTAGATTAAAAATAGGTAATTTCTACAGATCAGGAAGAGACCTGCCTTGTCCAAAAAAACCCGCCAACCAAACACCATTTTTTACTTTCAAAACTCAAGCAAACACATATCACCCAGGTGACAAACAATCTAATTAGAATAACAAATTGACTTCATATTGTCATGACTTCCATGAAAATTCCTTAAGAGCTAAATGGTTTTTTGTGTTCTTAAAAGGAAATGCTTAACTGGGAGCATGACACCATCCCAGAGGATCCTCCTTGGTTAATGAGAGGTTCCCAAAGGTTAGGACTGGATTCAGAGGTGTTTGTGCCAGTGACCATGGCTGAGCCTGCTGGATTAAATGGAGAAGATACAGTACAAACTGATGATTATGGCCCTCTGGAACTGATTTTTTAAAAAGACTGAGATGTACCCCCTGGCTCTTTGATCCATCTGTCTTACCTAGTTGCTTTCCAACATCTTTCAGCCTTGGGACAGATTTCTAAACAAATTACTTAGGTCAGACAAAGGCATTTTCAGAGCAGGAATCTCCAGAGCCAGACCCGCATGCTGAGGCTTGGATGCACCAGGTCTGGGCAGCTGGGGCTCATCTTTGCTTCTGCAGTGGGGAACCTTGGTGCAATCTTTTGATGCTGATTTATGGCACATCTGTGATTAGCTGGTTACAGCCATCCCATTTTTGTCTCGTGAGATGAGTGAGAAGAGAAAGCTGACACAAACCTACAGATACTGATGTTTCTGTAAAGCTCACTGGCAGGTGTTATTTGCCAGAAAGGAAGAGGGGCTTGATCTGTCCTTGTTGTCCATCAGCAGATGAGGGATGCTCAGAGAGGTGCCAAGATTCCTGTCCTGTCTATTTGGGTCACTTTGTCTTTACTGCTATTTAGGTCGCTGTCTAGACAATGGCTGCCAGTTGCCAACTTTGTACAAATTTAAAGTGAAAATATAATTGGGAACATCTTTCCTAGGCTGAAGAGCCCTTTGACCATTTTCAGTCATGTTCCTTGCTTCTGTGTAGTTTGTCAAGTGATTTAGGTCATTCCATGTAACTCTAATTCTCTATAATTTATTGTTTTCTTGCAAGCTGTCACAGGCAGATATGACCAGTAATGGTTTTAGTGGGTTGGTTTAAGGCCAGAACAAGAAATTTAGATAACCAAATAGAAAAAGAGATTCATTTTCATTAAACATGTATTGATTGTTAAGTGAAGATGATGTTTTGATTCAGTTGGGCTCTCACTGAATCATTTTGCCATTCTTGTTGATGAGAGAAGTGGTTTCTTCTGTCTCTAGGGAGTGTTGCTTTTGTGTTTCGGCCAACTTGATTAGCAAAAGTGATTGCTACATTTGTAGTTAGTAGAATGGGCTCCTATTTCCCTCATGCACAGATTTTCTAAGTAGAACACACTGTTCAGAGCACTAAGATGATAATGCTCAAGTCCCTTCATTTTCACATGATTTAAGAAAAATGTCAAAGGAAGAAAATGTCCAATTGAATCAGATCAGATGGTGAAATTTACTGTCCCTGTGCTTGTTAGCATTTGTGGCTGGAATATTTTGGTACCACTCTGTATTTTGCCATTCCCAGCATATGGATTTGGATGACTCCTTTTTCTTTTTTGTCTTCTTTACTCATAGAGACTGTTTTCCTTGTGAACAACTGTGATTTGGGTGATGCAGAATTCCTCTAATGCTCATATTCACCACAGTTACAGGGAGAACCAGAGCAGTTTTAGACTTTCACCAATGCCTCTGAAGCCAAGGTTAACTGTGAGGCTGTAGAGATAATTTGGTTAAGCATTTTTGGTTTTAGAAGTCTGCTTAAAATCTGAATTGTGGAGTTCAGACTTGGTAAAGTGGGTCAGCACTGCATAGTCTAACACAACGTATTGTTTGGATTTATTTGCTGCTGTCACTATTTTTATAACTCTGTGCTGTAAGTATTTTTAGCATCTGTCCTCTTTTAAGAGTGAGGCAGTAGCAGAAATAAATTAAATTACTTGGATTATTTTGCTTCTAAGTGCATGGTTTCACTTATAAAGATGTAGACTACATTCTGGGTTTTCTTTTGCTTGAGGACCTGCGCTGCTGCTGCATTGGTTTGTAGTTGCTCATTTGTGGGTGTTCAGTACCTATTAAACCAGACACTAATCCTTTTTCTTGTTACTTCTCCACAGGCAGATTCAGTGGTTGGAGGCAGAGAGCTCCAACCATTTCTGCTGTATCTCTCTTATGTGTTAGTTCATGTCACGTTTTAGTAGCTGCTCTACACTTGTCTGCAGTGAACACACTTAACCCTCAGGTTTACACTCCCTGGAGGAGAGGTGGGAATTTGAACATAACCCTGCATCTCAGCTCTCTCTGATCTTTTCAAGTGCATTTCTTTCTGTCTCATGCTTTGAGGAATCCTCTGGCTCAAACTTAAATCTTGTGATTCTTCTCTTCTTGCACCTGGCACTAATTACAGGTGCCTCAAATGTTGTGACCCTGAGACTCTCTTCAATTAAATAATGACTAGTGATCATTGGTCTGGCATTCTTTTTAAAGTAATATATAACCTACATCAATAAAAATATTTTGGAGGAAAAGAGAGAACCTTTAAAAATCATTTTGTGGTCTATGTCCATGAACATAATGATGAATTTAAAGCTTCCTCTAAGACCCTTTGAAGAACTTAATTCTAAATATTCTGAATTGCTGTCAAAAACTCATGGTTCTTCTCGTTTTTATCACTTGTCTTCACAACAGTTCAGTTCCTCTAAAAACTTTATAGTGCTTTAGTTTAATAACTTCCAGCCTTACGAAACTTCTGTTGAAGCCTAGAGCACTAAGCACTGAAGATAAATTCTTTGCATTAATCTTTCATGTTTGCTCTGGTAAGTCCATGATATTAGCCATGCTGTTGTGCTCTTCTGTAAATACCCACTGTATTAGAATACTGTAGATAAAATATATTCTAGTGACTGAATGTCTGCCAGTCCCATATAAGTTACCTTTGTCTCTCTCTCTCTAAAATCTGAAATCATGTTAAAAATAAGTTCCAATGAGGAGTGATGCTTTCTGGTTCGATATCTTTGCATTGAATTCTGAATGATAACAGCATTTAGTACTGCTGTGAGAGTGCAGTGGGAGTTCTACATACAGTGAACACATTCATGTCTCCGCTCTGTCCTGTAGATCCAGTTCAGAGAGAAGGTACTATGGACAGCCATCACGCTCTTCATTTTCTTAGTGTGCTGCCAGGTAGGTATTGATGATGTCTGTGGTCAGAAAATGTGTGTTCTGTATGTAAAAAGTATACTGAAAGCATGAGGTGTTTCACGTTGACCTACCAGTTTCAGGTTTTATTTTTATGTTAAAGTATTTAAAGTTCAGTTCAGAAAACCTGGTTCTCTGAAATCTCTATGATCTCTTGATTGTTGATCATAGCTTTTTTTAGTAACTAATGCTTTTTATTTAGTCAGAAATGCATAACTTTTTTTCTTGTTACAAAGGTCCTGTCAAATGATGATAATGGCTGCAGGGTAAACAGCCAAGATAATTATTTATTGAGCAGCATGAACAAACTGAGTAATTCAATGTATTGTTTACCCTCTGTTCATAGCTACGTTTAAATTTTAGCACTCACAAGTGTGAAAACTGAATCGAAGTGACTTTTTACCAAATTCCTCTTCAGCAAGCTGATGGATTGTAAAGATTGCAGGAATATGTTTTTGTGAAGTGTTTAAGTTGACATTTAGAACTTATTTTTTGTGAATATCCTGGTAAAATTGTTAGCTAAAACCCCTTCAAAATGCCTGTTTTTGTAAACATTTATGTGGTCCTTATTACTCATAGTTGTAGGCATTCCTAGAACTTGTTCTTGGGTTGTAAACAGTGGAAGTTTTTTTCTTTTTCTTTAAAGAATACCTGGATACTGAAGAAAATGAGAATCCATGTATTACTTGATACACATTTTTTAGAACTTGTAGACCTCTTGGAAGATTTAAAACTAACTGTACATTTGAGAATCAGGGTTTTTAGCTTATGTTTATTAATGCAGCCATTGCAGACTGCAAAGCAATAGTTTAATAGTTTTTGATTTCAGCTCCGAAGGACTGTTTAAAGGCTAAAACCCAGCTCTTGTACCTATCTTTTTTTTGAAAGGAGGAAGTGGGAATGATACTAGAGCTAGAAAGTAATGTAGTTTATCTGCGTTTACTAGCAGCTGGATGTATGCATAATTAGAATATTGAATCTATATGAGAGCTTATAGTAGTAGTATAAGGAAAACAGATGGTGCAGACTAGACTTTTCAGAAATTGATCTCTAAGTTTGCCTGGATTCCTACTCTAATGTTCTGGTGATTAGGAAGCTCTTTCTATTAAAGAGCTCAAAATCCCTCAATATTGACATACAGAATATTGGAAGTTTTTTATGAACTTGTCTAGCATTGACAGTTCTGTGTGGGATATTTCTAAACATATTTCTGTCTCTAGAATTTCAATATTTAAACTACTTCTTTCTAGGGGTTTCTGTTTTTTCCTGTAGAAGGGCCTTAGTTCAGTCCTCTGAGTTATGCCCTAGTTGGAGGATTAAACGAGATGGTGTCAGTACCTCTAGTTTAATTAAAAAAAAAAAATTAAACAGTGTAACAGTTGAACCATTCCATGTTAAGATTTTTGTATTAATGCATGTTAATTGTGTGTATCTGTTTAATGCTGTTGTGCACTTTGACAGATCCCTTTGTTTGGAATCATGTCATCAGATTCTGCAGACCCCTTCTATTGGATGCGAGTCATTCTTGCATCAAACAGAGGTTGGTACTTACTCCTTCCTCTGTTTTCTATCGGGATAAGAAAGACCAGGAGAAAAACAGTTGGCTGTTAAGTTTCACACAACCCAGATGCCAGGTTGGAACACTTTGTAAAGTTCTTAACACAGATGTAATTAAAATCGGTACTTGAGGAGTGCTTCATCTTAGGAACAGGATTTCTTTGAGATGCAGATGACATTAATATTGATTGACAAGTTTTGGGACGATTGCATTCAAGATTTTAGAGCAGTCTCTTTCTAACTAATATATGGGACAGGGAATCTTCTGGCTTTCCATTTCAGAACTGCACTAATGTGCAGTATGAGGGTGTTGATTAGGAAATGCCTCACCTGTGCAAGTCAGTTACATTTCGTAATAGTTTGGCAGTGTTATGGGTGAGTAATTTTCTAGGTGGAAAAGCTAAAGGCAGAGATGATTAGGCATAAAGTTTAGCAAAACGAAACTAACTTATTTTAGAAGAGTAAAGTGGAACGCAACCAAATGTATAAGAAAATTCAAGCTAATGCTAGAAGTCTGAAACTTAAGATGGGTGACCAGTCATGCCTGACTCTAAATGAGGACACTGATCTCATCTGTAGCTTGGAAAATTGGCTGGAAGTAAGAAAATCACTGGAACCCTCTAATGTGAAGGTACTCCTTACTTAGGAATAGCAAATTTTGTCACACCAGTGAGGGTAGTAAGGTAAAGAAGTTCTCTGCTTCAAATTCTACTTCAGAATTTGCAGAATTTGGTGCGTCCCTAGCAGTGTATGATACTAAATATGCTGTCCACTACCCAAACAGAATGGTAACAGTGGCCAAGGAAAGGCTAGAGAGACTGAAAGCAATAAAAAGCAAGAGTGGGAAAGTGAACCTTCACTTAAGTCAGCTGACTAGAAGTCATTGGAGGATGTGAGGTGAATGCTAACGTTTTTGACATCCTAATTTTCTAGCTGCTGAAGGAATAGAGATTTCCATGAGAGGTGATGTAATATTTAACATGTAAACTCCAGGATACAAGTATGACAGAACCAAATTATAATAATTAGTTTAATGCTTTTCCTTTTGAATTGCATACATTTGGAAGTTGATACCTCAGTGACACTGTGCCAGTGCGTTGTCAGAGTAAGAGCATGTTAATGACAGTCTTTGTTTTGTTAAGAACTAACTTAATCCTAAACTCTTGACTAGAGTCAGTGATTCCGAGGGCAGTGTTCTCAGAAACTGTGGATCTGCATCATATTTTTGTAGTCTGCAAAATTAAACTTTGGGAAAATGTGACATTGAAACACTGACAGAATAAACAGCCAGGGACAAGATGCTGTCCAGTGAAAGGTTCCTTGAAGATATGCCAGAAAGGCTGAGTTCAGTGTGCGTTGGCCTTCAGTGTTAGCATGGTTCCACAAAAATATTTGTAATTAAAAGCTACATGGGTTTTCCATGCTGCCTTCAAAATTACAGATTTTAACACAGCAGCCTTTTGTGAGGCCATAACTGTCTTTGTCATACCTGTACAGGAATATACATATTGGAAACATTATTAAAAATAATCTTCATAGGTCAGAAACCTTTCAAGAGACCTAATGCTTTAGGAGAGGTGCTTGAATGGCAATTGTATTAATTTTTCTTCTTTTTTAGGTACTTTGATGGAATTGGGTATCTCACCCATTGTGACATCAGGTTTGATCATGCAGCTGCTGGCAGGAGCAAAGATCATAGAAGTTGGTGATACTCCGAAAGACAGAGCCTTGTTCAATGGAGCTCAGAAATGTAAGCAGTGTTCCAATTAAAATTACTGAGTGTATTTTTATTCTTGGGAAAGCAGCCTGCCTAAGTGATACTAGATATGAGATTTCTTTGGTAGGTGACTTCAGATTTTTTTAAAGGATTTGCTTTCTCTCTTGTTTTAGTATTTGGGATGATTATTACCATTGGGCAAGCCATTGTGTATGTTATGACTGGAATGTATGGAGATCCTGCTGAAATGGGTGCTGGAATTTGTCTTCTTATTATAATTCAGGTTTGTAATGAGCTATTTCGTGTGTAACTGAGACTGGTTAGAGACAGTATAGCTGGAAGGAAAAATCTTTCTATGTCTGGGTGACTTCAATTTATTTATTTTTAATGCTGTAAAGCATCATCATTGTATCTGTCTAGATATGAGAAATTCTAAATATTCCATAAAGGAGCAGAATGGTGGGATAGTTAATATCAAAAGTATTTCAGGTAGGAGTAGCTGCTTAATTGAAAATACAGGAATTGGTGGACTTAGGAAACAGTGGCTGCTGTTCAATGCTGTGGAGGAATTCTCACTAAATGGCACACCTGCAGCTTTGAGACATTCTCCTGTAGAACAAAGCCGTAAATGCACAAACTTAAACATTGTTTAGAAAGAAAGTTCTTACTGAGTAATCTGTTTGCTTTGTCTGCCTTGAAAAAAGGCACAGAGCTCATTGCCAGGTGAGATGTGCAGGCCTTGGTACGTGAGAGGGCAGAAACACTGCATGAATGACATTTAGATGAAACACTTAATGATCGCTCTCCAGTATGATGAAAATATTGAAGCAGGGAATTAATACACAGCTCTTGACTTGATTTATTCTTGTTTCTGCTCAGTTTTGTTTCTTTTCTCACAGCTGTTTGTGGCTGGTTTGATTGTGTTGCTGCTAGATGAGTTGCTACAGAAGGGTTATGGATTGGGGTCTGGTATTTCGCTGTTTATTGCTACCAATATCTGTGAAACCATTGTCTGGAAAGCTTTCAGTCCCACTACCATCAACACTGGCAGAGGTATGTGTGCTGTTACAGTCAGTCACAACATGTTCCAGTGGGTGTATACTACACATAAACTATCAGATGTTTATTGGATGGCATTTAAAAAAAAAGTTTTAGTGTGGTGATTGGCTTCTGAAGTCACTTGTCCAATTAACATTGAAGATGAAAATGTCTGACTTACATGGAGATTAGTACAAGTTTGCTGATTTGAAGTGCAGCAGTTGAAATGGGACTTGAAGTCCTTTGAATGAAAATTTTTGGACTTCCAAACTGAAATAGTCTTGTTTAAGCATCAGTTAGTCCATGGAAATAGAGAAGACAGGAAATACTGTACATTCAGAGGAGTTGTTTGTGATCCAGCTGTTGTTTGTGGCTATAGGATACTTTTGTAGTTGGTGCCTCTGAGTTACTTTAAGCTGGTTTGATTCTTCAGAGACTGCAATCTCTTCATTCCTCAGCCAGTCTTTGACAATATCTGGTTGTTCTGAGACCCCTGAAATACCACCTTAAGATACAGCATCAAGGAATTAAGTAATTTACTGCATTCATTTGAAATCCTGAGCCATGTTTTTAGTTTGCTTTCATTTGAACCTAATTCTTAGTAGTTCTGTTGCATTTTTATTACTGTTCTTCTAAAAGCTGTTTTTCACCTTGTTTATTATTTCTTCCTTCCAAACATCCTCCTGCTCCCAGAAAAGGAAGGAAGAGAGCATTCTTCCCTGCGTGTGACTTTGATGGGTTTTTTTGGCTTTTCTAACCAGGAGTAATGTTTTCTTTTGATCATTCTACATTCCACAAGCTAAAAAAGAGTCCTGGTTTGTGACATATTTGTTATAACAGGATCCATGTCCTATTGTATCAGATTTTCTGTTTGTCATACTTAAAATTTCCGAAAGAAAGGCACTTTTTTTTAAACATTTTTAATTTGGAGATTAACCTTTCTTTCACTTTTTTGCTTCATGCAGGAACAGAGTTTGAGGGTGCTGTGATTGCATTATTCCATCTCCTGGCCACACGAACTGACAAAGTCCGGGCTTTGCGGGAGGCTTTTTACCGACAGAATCTGCCCAATCTCATGAACCTGATTGCTACAGTGTTTGTGTTTGCTGTAGTCATCTATTTCCAGGTAAAACTCCTCATAGCAGCTCTGCAGAGGTAGAAGTGCACATGGACCCTGGACACTGCAGTCATTGGGAAAAGATGGGAAGGTTTAAGCCAGAGTAACTGAAGTATCTTAGCTTTGAGTAACAAACTCTTTTTATTCCAGTGTTGTTCTTTCAGTAACAATTACCTCTGTGACTGTAAAGCTGTTAAATTTTACAGTCAGGCCTACTTGCACTCAGTGTGTAATCTCACATTCCATTAAATGCCATACACATTATGAGAATATTTTAAATAAAATGGATTCTGGTACTGCAATGGTTGCATCACACCAATAATATACTTAATATTCATCATTGACTTAAAAGAATACTTCTGGACAGAGCTGGAGAACTTTGCTTCTTTGGGGTGTGTATGACACAGATTTGTTCTAGAAGACTGCATAGCCTACCAGTTTTTCCCTAATTTTCTTGAAACATTTAATTAGTGTTTCTTTCTAAATCTAAGTATCTACAAAAATGGACACTAAAGGAGGATTCATATGAAGATTTCTGGTGGAGATGGGGGCTAAAATGTGGTTTTAAATTTTTTTTTTAAGTTGTTGAGTTTGAGCAATTAAAAAAAAAAAAGAAATACCAGGTTTTCAAGTCCATGTGGTTTTTCTTGGGTGTAATCAGAAAGGATCCTGCCCCAGAAAACAGAAAACTGGGCTTACTACACAAGAACCTGCTGGTAACTGGCTACTTCAGTTAGAAGCCATTACAGGCTTTTATCAACCCCTATTCTATAAAATGGATTTTACAGGAGTACCAGTTAGCAGATGAGAAATCATGTTTATGTGAAAAGAATGTAATACACCTAACCAGTAACACTTTAAAATCCTTAAAATTTGTAATCCAGACTGTAGCAGAAAGCCTTTGGGCTCTACTATCTCAGACTTTGCACTCCATGTTTATCTAGCAAGAACTGCATGGTCAGGAATAGCTTTGGGGCATAGTGGGAATTCCTTGTGTCTCGGAAGTTAACCCTGGTGCATTTGTGTTCTTTGCCACAGGGATTCCGAGTGGATTTACCCATCAAGTCTGCACGATACCGTGGGCAGTACAGCAGCTATCCCATCAAGCTGTTCTATACCTCCAACATTCCCATCATTCTGCAGTCTGCCTTAGTGTCAAACCTCTACGTCATTTCCCAGATGTTGTCTGTTCGTTTTAGTGGCAACTTCTTGGTGAACTTACTGGGACAGTGGGCAGTAAGTATTTTATCACTTTTTAGCTGCATAAAATTATTTGCATTTTTACTTCTATGTGAAACCTTGGTATTTAACCAACTGGAATACTTACTTTTTAACATTTGTATATAAAAACTGTTACAAACATTGAACAGGAATTCCTTTATAAATACAGGACAGGAATGTGGGATGTCTGTGAGAAAACTAACTGCCTTTTTCTTCCCCTCTCAGGATGTCAGTGGAGGTGGCCCTGCTCGCTCTTACCCTGTTGGCGGCCTGTGCTACTACTTGTCCCCTCCAGAATCCATGGGTGCAATTTTTGAGGATCCTGTCCATGTAATAGTTTATATAATATTTATGTTGGGATCCTGTGCATTCTTCTCCAAGACTTGGATCGAGGTGTCTGGCTCATCAGCAAAAGATGTAGGTGTTCTACCTTGATTGTTTTCAAACAGTGCTTCTGGTTTAGAACTGACCAGCTACTGACTGATGGTTGTTATCCCAGTAAACATCGAGTGACTGTGAAACACTGCAGCAGTTTCATAAAGTAATGTTTTTTGCAGGTTGCCAAGCAACTCAAAGAACAGCAAATGGTGATGAGAGGCCACAGGGACACTTCAATGGTTCATGAGCTTAACAGGTAAGGAAATGGTGACTTCCAGGTGGATGGTGAAGAGTGCTAGGGAAGGTCAACCAGAGCAGAGATTCTCAGAAAAATATGATACCTGTTCCCACTGCAAAAGGAAAGATTCTTCCCATTCAGCTGTTGCCTTTTCCTAATTATGCAAAAGAAGTTATAGCAGCAGATTAGAGATTAACCTGTAGCGTCTTTTAAGTGGCATAATGAGAGAATTTGAACTGCATCTCTTCCATGTTTGTAAAAGACAGATACCTTGATTTTTACATTTTTCTTTCTTGTTTTTTCCTTTTTTACAGATACATCCCTACAGCAGCTGCATTTGGTGGTTTGTGCATCGGTGCCCTTTCAGTACTGGCTGACTTTCTAGGAGCCATTGGCTCTGGCACTGGCATTCTGCTTGCAGTCACTATTATTTATCAGTATTTTGAAATATTTGTAAAAGAACAGGCTGAAGTTGGAGGAGTAGGTGCATTATTTTTCTAGATGTCCAAATATTTCATGGTTCGTGTGAAAGGGAAAGTATTTTGACAACATGCGTCATTTAGTCCAATAATGCTATTTTCTTTCTACTTGTTTTCAAGTGCTACGTGTCCCATTACTGTAATGGGCATTGAGCGATGCCTGTGTGCAGCAGTAGTACCAGCTGCCTTAAGAATAAAGTTTACATTATCTTGTTTAAGTATTATTATCTAGTGTTGCCTGTAATGCTGGAAACAATTCATCTACCTTGCTGTTCAGACACTACTGCAATGAGATGGTAAAATGTATCAGTTTGAGAGCGGTAAAGGTCCTTGCACACAGCAGTAAAATGTTAAATTAATTTCCCTGTCCCTAATAGGAAAAACAAAAAACCTGAGTTCAGATTGCCATGTGCCAGTATTCCTGACAAAATTTATTTGTATCTGTATTTTACATTAATTTTTTATACTTTTTTAACTTGCATTTCCCCACCACTGAACTCAGCAGTCCTTATTCCTTTGCGGTGCCTCCACCCAGGCACCTTTCTCTAAGCTCTGAGGGTGAGCAAGCAAACGTTTTACCAGCGGCTGATACTCATCTCACCTGTGAACTGGTTCTGTGGTGGAGCTGCTGCGGCCGGGGCAGTCAGGTTCTTGCCCCAGGCCTCCTGTGGGGCAGCCTGGCAGCTGCTGTCAACGCTGGCAGGGCGGCCCAGCAGTTCTGTTCAACCATGTACTTGTGAAAACTGTGCCACTGAAACTTCATGTCCACTTTGCTTTTGTGAGTCTAAAGAACAAGGCCTGGTTCCTAAAGCAGTTCATAGGAGGGAAAAGGGGGAACGGGGAGTTCCTGCTGAAAATTTGTCGCACTTTACAGCGGCGATGTAACAACTGTAAGCGTTAGACAATAAACTTATTTAATTAAACTCTCTCCTGTGTCTTGTCTGTGCCAGATGTAATTCATGTGCAGTCTTTGATATTTCTAACAAGCCTTGATAGGGAGGTAGGTCTAGAAGGCTCCCTTTTTTCCTCTTTTTTTTTTCTTCCTAGAATATAATTCTGATTAATTTTTAGCAGCCTCAATTAAAAAACAAAGCTCAAGATTCCTCCCCTTAAAGTCATTGAGCTTTTCTACTCTGCTGTAATCAATTACTCTTTCCCTTTGATGTCACATTTCTTCTCTGATGCTTAACTTGAAAGTAACTGTGTTGTTTGTGAAGGTAAAAAAATCTTAAGCAGTTTTCTGTTTCAGAAAGTCTCCCTAATTATGCATGCTCATCCTCATCTATTTCAGAGGCAAGACTGATTTTGACGTGTGTTTATTAAAACTCTTGGATCCTGACCTTTCAGCAGTGGTGGCTGTTTACACATAATTAGTAGCAGCCCACTGTGTGCAGACGCACTGAGGGTTTGTTTGGGATAAGATGTACCTAGAAGTGAATTGACCGAGTGAAGGTGCAGCCTGGGTACACGGATGTGTCCTCAGGAGAGGGAAAACTGCAAGGCTGTGCCCTCTCAGGACACGTAAGTGACCTCGTGCCTTCAGCAGGATCCCCTGGCTGGGCATACGCAGTTCTGGTTTGCACCAGTGGATGGTGTTGTCATAGTTACCTTAGGCCAAATGAACCAGTTGTCTCTTTCTGCATAGTTTAGTTAGGGCTGGGAGAAGCAAACAGCATCTTCATGTCTAAATAGTAATAGGAAGTTCTTAAAATTGCCATTTCAGACACTGGAGCCAGAGCATGCACACAGTGTTCTGTGCTGCTGTCCCTGCTCCTGTCACAGAAAATTACTACTTAATAAAATACGCTACAATTGTATGATTTTTGACTTGGAAGGGACCCACAAGACTCATTGAGTCCAGCTCCTGGCCCTGTGCAGGACACCCCAAGAGTCACACCATGCACCTGAGAGTATTGTCCAAACACATCTTGAACTCTGTCAAGCTCAGTGATGCGACCACTGCCCTGGGGAGCCTGTTGCAGTGCCCAACCACCCTCTGGGTGAAGAACCTTTTCCTGATATCCAACTTAAACTGCCCCTGACACAACTTCAGGCCATTCCCTCAGGTCCTATCACTGGGCACCAGAGAGAAGAGATCAGTGCCAGCCCATCTGCTCCCCATCAAGCGGAAGTTGCAGACCGCCATGAGCTCTCCCCTCTCCAGCTGTTTGGAGTTGTTTGAGTGCTGTGTGAGCGAGAGAAACCTGTGCTTGTTCTGCCATCTGCCTCCTCTGGAACCATGGTGGTACAACACCAACCACAGTTAACTAAGTATCTTTCTTATACTGAATTGTAAGTGCAGAGAGGAGCCTAGTGAGAAACAAGCCATTCTGAAAATTAAACAGTATTTTTATTATGGATATTCTGTCAAGGCTTGATAGACAGAATAGTTAGAAGAAATGCTTTTTGTCAGTTACATAATTCCAAATAAAAAGATCAGAATCATTCCGCAAATGCCTTTTTGTGCTCTACAAGTAAAGCAAAGGACCTTGATTACAAGAACAGTTGTACTTCTAAACCATCCGACTTGGACAGTTTTCAACTGAATTTCTCATTGTCCAATTCTAGAACTTCATAAAAGGAACTTGGAGCGGTTTTTCTGCTGCATGCTTCAGAGCCAACGCATAAGTATAAACCCTGGCATCTACTGCCAGATGTTCCTCTGCTACTAGTTCTGAAAAGAAAAGAAAAAAATTATGGGATGCTGTTAAAAACCTCACCTTTACAGAAATGTGAGTCCTTGCTAAAATGAAGATATGTAGCGTTCCAGACACTGCAAACACCTACTGCTACGACTAACTCTCATATCTGGCCAGGTCTCTCAAGGCTTTTTGCTTAACATACAGTATGCTAGGATGAGAAATACCATGAGGAGCCCTGAGAAGAAAAGGGATTCTTGAAGGTCAAGTTAGTGCATTTAATGTGTCAGAAAGCTCTTACCATCAATCCTTTGAAGCAGGTCGTTCTTTGGGAGTGAAACAACTTCCACAAATTCTAGGAGAGAATGAAAAGATTTACACACCCTTAAATTAGTAAACAGTAGAGAAATTAGTAAACAGTAGAGAAATTCACCTCTGTGTTCTGTTTCTTGCATTTTAGAAGGGGAAAGAAACTGACTTAATGCTCATCACCATCCAAAAGTTGTGAGCTTTCATATGTCAAAAAAAGGTCAATTAAATGGGGGAAGGCAGTGACTGGGTTCATTTAAAAACATGTTTGGCAGAAAGAAGCTGGGAAATAGTTGAGAAAAAAGTAGCTGACAGCTATGAAGGATAAGAATCCTAAAAGGAGAAACCTCCCTTTTGAGAATGGAAAATACACTGTTGAAGAAGACTTTTGTTTGGCTTCTCCTGGTACAGGAATGGATTGGAGATGCATTTCAAGACCAAACCATCTCAAAGGGTTTGTTCATGATGAACGCATGTTGGCTTACCCCTCCCCTGTCTCTCTGAATTATTTGTCTTTGGGGCTTGACCTAGAGCTGTTGGGGATTCATTAATTTGAATTTCCTGAAATACTGGTGCTATAGGTGCAATATTTGGAAAGATAATTGACGCAATCATGCCCCACAGGAATTTGCATCTAGGCCAAAGTCAACCTCAGGCACGTTTGATTACAGTCAGGAGATTACCCAAGCACAAATAAAAACCAGTTTTAACTGACTTTTTCTAAGTAAAACTTGCCATACAAAGATCACACTTGACCTTATTGTCAATGGGAACACAGTCACATTACATACCTCCATCATCTGCAAGTGAAAAAAGAAGTAATAAGTTAAGGGATTGAAATACACTAGAGTTTACAATTAAAAAGCATTTGATGACTGACTGTGAGTGACATTAATTACTTCCAGAGTGAAGCTACAACTGAGAGCAGTATCTAGGTTCACAAGTGCTTATGGCCTTGACTGAAATTTGGCACTGAAATGTTTTATTCTGAGTGTGCCACAGCTGACACTTCACATCTGGGCTTCCCCAGTGAATTCAGCAGAGACACACTCTGCTCATCTAGACTGCAAGATGTGATTGGAATGACATGCAGCATCCAAATCAGCTAGGACAGAAGAGATGCAGTGGTGGGGTTTACTGTTTTAAACCTATTGTTTTGTTATCTTCTCAAAATTTTCAAATAAATGGTACAAAACTCACCAAGGTTTTGCTTAGGTCTTGTGTTCTCAGCCTCATCTCCATTAATGACGACACTCACGATGTGTGTTGTGCTGTTTGACATACCTGGGTCCAAGCACAGAGCTGCCAACAAGCACATTTGAGAGAGGAGAGGTTCATTTTTCAAAGCAGGAGTCGGGCACCTTGACATTTTATCAAAAGCTTTCACAGAAATGTATCTGATACAATAGAAGAACATATATTTGGCAGACATTCATGCTGTAAGAGTAGCGAAAACTTTGTTTTCACATGTTCTTAGAAGTAATGTGTCTGTAACTGAGCTTTTTTACCGATCCCTGGTAAGACTTGTCTTCAGCAGTCAAGTTTACTTTCTATTCCACAGACTCAAGATTTACTGTAATCTATCCCTTACAGACTTCCTCTGTTGGAGTCTAATTTTGCCATCACCTGTCTCCAGCCTCTCTCAATTCCCAGCATGCAGTTGTACCCAATCACTGAGAGACAAGCCTCCACTGCAATGAAATTTCCTTGAAATCCTACCTAAGTTGCCTCACCTACCTTCTCAAGTTTGCTTTACGATCCTTTTTTTGCCTTCATTTTATCTTATGTAGGAAGCATGGGATTGGAACAATCACGTTCCAAAGGATCTCTGAATTTACTCCAATTATTCTCTCCTTTCTTCTTTCCAGCTGGATAACCCAAGTACTGTCGCTTCCCCACAGCTGACAGGAGGGTGACCTCTGCATCATGCAGCTGTTTTTTTCTAAATTCACAGATACTGTTCGCAGAAGTCCAGCAATTTAGACCTTTACACTAAAATGCCAAATCACAGCTTGAATAAATTGTGTAAAGGACCTTAATTAATAGCAATTTCCTCCCTACAGACGTCAAACTTTTACTTCAGACAGAAGTTCAGCAACTGACGCACATCAAGGACTAAAATTTCACTTTTACAGCCATGAGATGCTACCCTGCTAATCTGCATAGGTTTTGCTGCTTGGATTTTCCCTTTGATTTAGAGCATTTTAGACATTTAGGGTAGCCATCAAGACAGAATTAGCTTTGGTGGGAAAAATTAAATAAAAATAAAAGACCTGGAGTACATTCAATGACTTCCCCTTTGTACCCAGTTTCTTCCTTCAGCTCTCGAAGTGCAGCACTTTCTGCCGACTCGTTTTCCTCAATGAGGCCTGGGAGATACATAATACACAAAAACAATTAAAAGCCTCCCACTTAACTGCAATACCCATCCCAAGATCTAATCAAGCTTTATGGAAGAGGGGAAACATCCTCACTACTCTGTCTTTACAGAGGGATAAACGTTAGGAAGGATTCCAGTCCCTGGATTCATTATGCTGCTGCCCACATCCCTAACTGATTATCTACACAATCATGCTGCCTTCCCCAAAAATGGCATTAATATTCTCATGAGGGAAAGAAGCAAAATGCTTTGACTCTTAGAGAAAGGAGAAGTGGAGGGAATTTTCTCCAAACTGCTAAAGCAAGCTTATATTGTTTTTTTCCTTATCAAATATTCCTGTTTCGGAATAGCACATGGAGCTCAGCACAGTTTTCCAGCGAGAGCTTCATTAAGATCACAGAACCAACTAGGTTGGAAAAGACCTTGGACATCATCAAGTCTAACCTATAAAATATATATAACCTATAAAATATATAAAGATTGACACTCCAAGCACATTTAAACACACTGAACCATATGTGACTCATCCCAATGTTTCAGCCACGTACCTGCAGGAAATTCCAAGCAGTAGCCATTGATCGGGGGCCTGAACTGTTTCACCAGGACAATGCAGTCATAGTGCAGGGTTCTCTGTAGCACTGCTATCACTGCTACACCTACAACAGCGATGGGAGACACAAGGACATGGAATGTGAGTGTAGCAGAAAGTGAGATTTTAGTGCCAGATCTGGAAAGGAACCCACACACTGCTACTCTGAGCAATGTTTAGATGCCTGCTCCAGAATCCTGAATGATGAATTTAAGCTCTTTATACCATGCATGGTGAGAGATCTTCAAAGCTCCCCAGCATTGAGAGGCACACGTACCAAGCAAGACTGAGCCTCAGGGAAGGGCTCTCCTGCCTGCAGAGACCGTTTGGAAGCCTCTGTAGGGAACTCTCTACTACACTCCTTCCATGTGTAAATCGTGTCCCAAAGAGCCCCTTGACCCCTTAGCCCCCAACAGGAGACCCAATCACCAGTTTGTGAGCTACTCCATGTCAGGGTACCCATGATATCTTTGGAAGTGCTCCATCATTTTAAAGAGAACACAATGATCTTGGGAAAGTACTCCCACTAGTAAGGTCCTGATTCTTCAGCACTTAAGTTAGCATTACACTAACTCAGGGGTATAGCCAGCTCTGCCAAGCTACCTGTTCTACAGCCTCATTCATTCAGGAACAGATCAGCTCTAAATCTGAATTGTCAGCTTATCAGAAGCACTTTTACAGGGCAAAAATGCAAACAAAAAAAGCCACCAGTGTCTTACCGTCAGCTGTAACTCCCTTTTTGTTGCCAGTACGCTTCACCGTTTCCCAAGTTCTGTTTAAACAGAGAAAAGAACAAATGAATACATAAATCATCTTCTACCCTTGCTACTTTCATTAAAAGCAAAATGTACCATCACACAGTGAAGTCTTGTAAGAAGCAACTGGCCTTAGGCAGGCCCTGTCATATACTGGCACTATAAAATGTTGTCTATAGCATATATAGACTATAAAATGTCTATAGCATAATTTTCTTTTGCCTACTTAAGGAGGGAGAGAGAAAATAGTTAATTTTAGCTACACAAAAGATCCAATCTTGCTAATTGTAAGAGGATACTTTGCTGATGAAATGGGAGGCACTGGAGAAAACAATCAGTACAGAATCTAACACATTAAGGGGAGGGAACTAAAGCCATGTCGTTGCATCTACACAAACACAGCAAAACTAAAGAGTACAAAAGAATTGGACAGAAATGATAATGCACAAGAGGACATTAATTTGTCAACAATATGCAAGATCCAGCACCACCAACAGGGAAAAAAGAGCCCTTAAGGAAGAACCAGAAAAGCCACAGGATGGGCTCTCTGATCGTCACAGAGTAGTTGCACAGCTAGAACTTCCTCCTGTGCAGCATCTTTCCAAAGAACTGGAAGTGCAACACAATCCAGGGTCCAACATGCCCAAGAGGATTTAGGAGCCAAATTCAATCCCAACGCTTGCACATCTGCCAGAGTAAATTTCTTTCCCCTGAACAGCAGGAATGCTAAAGGAACCTCACAATGAATAGCTCTCATCTTGTGTGGAGTGATGGGTTTGTAATGCTCATTTTCTCTAGCCTGGGGCCAGTCTGTACAATTGGGAATCTGGAACACCGGAGAGGCAATTACCTGGTTTTCCCAAAGGGATCCGTGTAAGTTGTTTCTGCAAGCTTCAACCATTGTCTTTCTACGATTACCTAAAATAAAGAACTCTCTGTTAAATACATTATAAAATTAATTCCAAAGACTTGGAAGAAACAACACAACTATTTTTAGACTCTTTTGAAGACAAAATTTCAGCGTCACAACACATGCAGGAATGCATAACAGCATTCCCGTTGCTAATACAGAAAAAAACATTTACTCTAAATTCTTGAAAATGAATAAAAAAATAACCCCAAGACAGTAACTTTTCTTAACATGAGTTTAATAACCAAGTTCAGTGGGATTTTATGAACTGGAAAGTCCTCATTTTCTAAGTAGTATTTTGCAAGGATAATATATCAGCTCCAAAAGGGTCTCTGGGCTGCACAGGCTTTAACTGCACTGGTGCTCACGAGTGCCGCCTTAGCAGAGAGCACAGCCCAAAGGCTGAGCAAGCAAGACTGAAAACCAAACTACCCTGAAACTTTTCTTGCCCTGACCTCAGACTGTGGCCTAGTATAACTGCTGTTTTCTGCAGCTGTGAGAGTGATACATACCTGCCTCTTTAGGATTCTGAGAGCTGCTGAGGGAGCGCTTGGCATTGACACTATGGCCAAATCTCTTTTCTGCGCTGAGTTTATTTTCCCTATGATGTTTCCTCATCTTTTATGCAATTCATTTAAAAGAGAAAAATCCCTAGATATTAGCCCCACAGTTTGCTTCTTTTATTGTAACTTGTTTTAAAATGAGCTATTTTTATTGCTTTGTCTATTACTTTGATGGGTAAAGAATGTCTGCTTACAACAGTCTGAACGTGCCTTCCCAGAAGAAGGAAGAATCAAGTAAGATCACCTCCCACTTTCATGGAAGATATTCCAGCATCAGACCACACAGTCACTGTAGTTACAGAACCACTTCTGATATAAGAGCCACTGGCAGAGAGAGGGTAAATATTTCTCTGTATTAAGCCCATGAAATGATTGAAAAAAATAAATACCTTAAAATACGTAAGATCTAATTATAAACTTCCAGTGATACCAAAGAGTAACGTTGTTTTAAAAGAGAATAACTAAGAAACATTACAAAAAAACCCCAAACAACAACAAACCAACCAAACAAAACCATAAAAAACTCAAACAAAATCAAGCAAAAAAGAGGATAACATTAAAATGCTGCCTGCAAAAAACCCCGCTCTTAATAGAAAACCCAAAAAAATTACAAAAATTAAATCCTTTATGCTTGTGAAATATTAATATTAAAAAAATGCCCACGAGAAAAGACATAAATATAATCCAAACAAATCTCCTCTTTCCTTGTGCCTTGAAACTGGGAGAAATTACCAGACTGTGTTCACTCCACAAAGAACAAATAAAAGAAACCACATTTGTGTTATAACAAGAGCGGGACACTGCTAAACCTGCCTCAACACCAAAGATTAACTATTAAGAATTCATTTAAAAGGGAGAAGAAACAAATATAGGCAGTGTAGGGTGAAAGTGCTTCTAATAAGAATGAAGTACCTCCAGAATCCATCCTTAGGACAGATATTATTCTTACTACTTCCTTATTGATGTCTTTGAAATGGCGATTATCTAAATTCAAACCCTTTCAGAAAACATAAAAGGTGGTACAATCCTAAATGTTAAAGCAACCCTTAGTGGTTCACCGTCTCAAAAAAACAGAAAACTGTTAGAAAAAGAAAACTCTTGCTGAGTTTCATAACCCATCAATTTCTAAAGTCTCTCAGAGATATCAGCATTATTTCTGAACATTGAAAAGCCTCCTGAACAAACAATACAAGAAATACAAGATGCAAGCCCTGAAAAAAAGAGAAGCAGCTTAAATTAATGCAACACTGTAGATTTCTCTCTCCTCATTGACAATTTGTATAATTATTTCAATAAAGAGGAATGTCACATCTTTTACACTCTCTGACAATCAGGAAGAAGTGTTTTGTCTGTTGAATAGGTTTTTACGAACATACAGCCTCTATAGCATTTTGTACTCTGCACTCACAAACTCACAAATAATTGTTACTTAACAACAAAACGTGTCAAACCCAAGCACGCTGTACCTCTTCCTTAAGGACGAATTGTTTAGCTGTTTTTGCAACTTCTGTGGATGTCTCAGCTGCCATTTTCAGGAATGTCAGGCTTTTCCCCTCCTGTGCAAAGTCCAGATATATATGAAACAGAATCAATATTTGCTTTCAGTGTAAAGTTAAAAGGTTCATTTCTGCCCTGTAAATTAACAAATATAGCTTGTTGGAGAAAGTCAGGGACTTGTGATGGCAAGTTCAATTCATGTTTTCAGCTCCACCCAATGATTTCAGAGTCAAATAATTCAAAGGAGAAATGTAAATTTGGGTCAAATCCCTGACTTGCATGGTTTTAATAGTCCTATCAGCTATCAAGTAGCTGTGCTGGCTGAAGACACTTTTCTTAACAGAAAATTCAAGTAGCAAACACACATACAGACAATTCATCCATTTCAGTCAAATTGTTTTATTCTGATCTGGGTGAAATGCTCTGTCAGCAGTGTCTGGACAACAGGACTATGCACTCCACTGTGAAAGTGGGAAAAAACCTTATACCAAGAGAACTTCAGTGGTAAAAACTGTCTGCTATTAAGAATCACAACTAGAACCAACCTCCACCTTACATCACAAACAAACACGTAAATGACTCAATCCTTCCACTAAAAAACAAGGTCAAAAAACTACCCGTGTGTTGTAAGTCTATGCAGCACGTGGGGCTGGTGTGACCACAGGATGTCAGTCTCTCACTGGGAATGATGTGCCCAACGCCATGCAAAAGGCAGCATTTTCAGTAAAATATGCCCAAAGCAAGGCTCTGCACCTGCAGCCCAGTGCCTCAGCCTGTATCTCCAGGAAGGTGAGATTATCCACTCCCTCCATCCAGTTTCAGCCTAAAAGCACAGTGGGCAGCAGAAAAAAAAAATGTATTAGAGACTGACCCTGTGTCACTGTGGAACTACGGGGCACTTTCAGCACAGAAACTTATACCAGGGAAATAATCTCCAATATTAACTTAATACTGAAGTCCTGAAAATCATCATGAGTCATAAGCAAAAGCCAGTGAAAAGAAACAAACCAGTTTAAACACTGGGAGAGATGAGATAATCTTAAAGGTCCTGATCATCCATAGCATTGATGGTCATAAACTTTCCATAAAATCCAAAGGAATCTTTCCATGACTTCAACTACGGATTGATAAGACTCTATGTGGTCTCTAGCAACTAACAGTACCAAAGTGTGTGAAGACATTCTCTGTCACACCCAATTTTAGCACTTTCATTTTTTACTTCATCTTTATCCTTTTACAGTAACATCTGCTGCACATTTGTGAAACACAAAAGAGCAACAATCAACTTTCTTACATACTGGATTGACATTTATTTCCACTAAGTAGTTAAAAGGAACAGGTAGGACTAAATATTTCTGTTTATCAGCAGGAGTAAAACTAAAGTACATGAAACCATTTCCTTAGTCTGTACACAGGACAGGCTCTTTCTTAAGTCTTAAGAAAGTGTTTTTGGACGAAGTAGATCATAGAGGTCAAATGTGCAGATCGGTTTTACGTAACATAAATCTTGAAAAGAAACCCTGACCTGTTAAACCAACTTCTGTTCCTTCAAAAATATGTTCTATAAGACTGTCTTAAAGCCATGAAGCTCCTGTTCAAAACTACATAGGTTTATTATCTACCTTACTGCTATTTGTATAAAACACTGCTCAGGAACCTCACTTGCTTATGTTCCAGTTTCTATCCCACTTCAGCCAGCTGTTCCAATGTTTGGAACTCCCTTCTCTTAGGATTGAAGAGTTTTATCTGGACAATGGCCACGGTCTCATGCTGTGACTCTCAAATACAAGATCAAGCTTTCCACCAAACATGCAAAAGAAGCATAGCCCAGGAGGCTCTGTGTGATGTCTTTAAAAACATTAAAACCTTACATACCCAGCTACAACAAATTCACCTCCTCCATTTGGAAAGAATTATAGCCTTTTGCATTGTCAATATAAATATATCAAAAGAGTAGAGAGTGAACCACAGCCTTGTTGAAGTTTTTTTGGATTGGGCTACATCTTCTTCTCTTACTCTCCCCTTACAGGAAATCCTGTTCCATTGATCACACTAATCCTTCTGCACAACTATCAGTTTATCTTCTCAAACGTGGATTACCACAGTAGTACCACAAAAAAAGCATACTAGAACCTCATCTCATGGCAGAAGCTGTTTTCACCACAGCTTGCTCTCTTCTGAGAGATTAAGGGGCAACTTGCTACTTAAAATAATGAAAAGAAGATATCGTTTCAGTAGTTTGAATTCTCACTAAAACCTAAATTGGGTGAACACCTCAAAGAGAGGGGAACGCTGATCTAGACCAGCTTCTGTAGTTTGGGTCTCCTCCACAAGTGGGTGCAGTAACTCTACGTATAGTGACATTTTTTAAAGTTCCACCAAAACAGCATTTTTGTCCAGATTCAGCTGGCTGTATAGAAGTGAGAATTTCTGCTGTTAGAAAGCTGAAATACCATTTGGTTAAACGAAGGCTGCGCTTCTGGCATCTCACATTAGTCATGCTGTCAAGGATAGCAACATCTTTCGTTCATAAACAAAATTAGCTGCACCTGAAAATTAAATTTAACACTGAAATGTTAGATTTCTAAAGGCCTACTTAGATTTCAGAACATGCCTTGTCTTGCAGCCTTCTAACAGGAAGGTTCTTCTATCTCATAAAATTCCCTCTGCATATAAATATGAGTTCATTTGAGTTAAAAATTCAATGCAGCTGATACAGCAGCCTGGGAGCCTGGCTACCTGATTTAGGATTACATGAGGTCTTAAGAATAGACATTTTTAATAGTTAGAAATGCAATCTTAAGAATATGTCCAAGTGCCCACATTTGTCAGCTGCCTTAACACAAATCAACAGCACTCAAACTATCAATTACGGGGGAAAATAAATGCTTTCTACTTTGGTAGTTTTTGTGCCCAGTATTACAGGGTGCTGCTGGCAAATCATGCTACTTCTTCCATTTATTTCATACTGGGGGCAAATTCTGTCCTGAAAAAGCCACGCCATTTATGAAACATGTAACTTTATTCCCATTGTTTATTCCTTTATTGAGTGGCTTCCTTTCAAGGCAGCACCCAGCCATTCTACAGTTTCCAAATTATCCTTCCCAGGAGTTAAAATCTTAAGCCAGCTGAGGTCTGTGAATCAGCTCAAGAGAGAAGCCAAGATATCAGAACTATACTTTAATATTAATACTTAGATGGATTAGTTTTTCTAAATCAGTTTTCAGAAGACATTCCCTGATCCAAACACACATTCCAGCTGACGGCAAACATTTAATGGAAGCTCAGCAATAGGGTCTCATGGCAAGCTCAAGGTCAAACAAAATACAGGTTTTCTCATAAAGAATGTGCAAAAGAGACACTGGCAACATTTTATGCACGATTTAACCAACAGCACTCTGAGATACCTACACTGAAGATAAACATCATTAAAAACTCCTAAGGCACTTTATACTTGTTACTTGCACTTTAGGGCTATGATTCTAGAAACAATATCAATTACTGAGCAATTAAGTTGATGGGAGGGAGAAAAGTAGGTGGAAAATGTTTCATTTTTATCATGGTATTTAGCTGCATGGATGACCCACTCAGTGCCAAATAAAATATGAACAAATAACTGCACAGCAAACAACAACAAGGATTATCTCACACAACCAGAAGAGGGTTAGAGGCAGCTCCATGTTGTTATCAAACTTCCCAACAGCTGAGGTGTCACAAGGCTGGGGGAGACATCCCCAACTGCAGATGTGACAGTACACAAGGAAACATCCTATGGAAACAATACCATGCAAGGGACACGCAGCCACAGACACAACAGCTGAACCACGGGGCTTAAAACCCCCCCCCCATGCTACTCTGTTAATGCTTGACTTGGGACTAAACAAAATGAAATAGTGGTTGATGAAAAACGTAACACAAGCTGACAATGTGCGCTCACAGCCCAGAAAGCCAAAGAGGTCCTGGGCTGCATCCAAAGACTGTGCCCCTCTCCCCTGCCCTTGTGAGAGCCCACCTGGAGCACTGTGCGCAGTTCCGTGTCCCCAACATAACAAGGACATGGAACTGTTGCAGCAAGTCCAGAGGAGGCCACCAAGTTGATAACGGGGCTGGAGCACCTCCCCTACAAAGACAGGCTGAGAAAATTGGAGAAGGTTGCATGGAGACCTCCGAGCACCTTCCAGTAAATGAAGGGGCTACAGGGAAGCTGGAGAGGGACTGTTCGTCAGAACTGCAGTGATACAACAAGGAGTAATGGGTCAAATTGATAAGAGGGGAAATTAGGTTAGATATTAGGAAGAAATTCTTTACTGTGAGGGTGGTGAGACACTAGAACAGGTTGCCCAGGGAGCTGCGGATACCCCAACCCTGGCAGTGTTCAAAGCCAGGCTGGATAAAGCCTTGAGCGACCTGGTCTCGTGGGAGGTGCCCCTGCCCATGGCAGGGGGTGATTGAAACTGGATGATCTTTAAGGTCCCTTCCAACCCCTTAACATTCTATGAGTCTATGAAACAGCTCCATGCAGGGGACACGCAGGCGCAGGAAGGACAGCAGAACCTGAAAGGATAACACGTTACTCAGTTATTCCTTGGCTCGGGGCGGGGCAGGGCAAAGCAGAACGAAGGCAGCGCTGCTGGAGGCTCCGGGACCGGCACCCGGCAGCGCTGAGGCGCCGGGGGCGGGGCGCGCCGGGGGCGGGGCCGAGCCCTGTGCGCCGGCGATGGCGCCGGGCGGCGCCCGGAGCTGCGCGGGAGGTTCCGGGCGGAGCGGGAGCTTCCGGGAGCGGCCGGGCTGAGGAGGAGGAAGAGGAGGATGAAGAAGGAGCAGGTGGCGCACTGCCAGTTCTCCGTGTGGTACCCGCTCTTCAAGGCCGTCACTATCCGCAGGTGAGGGCGGCGAGGTGCGCCGGGGGCTGTGAGAGGCGGTGCGGGCCGCAGGGGAGCGGCGCGGGGTGAGGGGGGGGAGGAGTGTGGGGCCGGATGGCAGCGGGTGGGAGGAGTGTGGGGCGCGGGAGGTGGTCCTGCCCCTCCACTCCGCCCGGGTGAGGCTCACCTGGAGTGCTGCGTCCAGTTCTGGGCTCCTCAGAGCAGGAGGGACATGGAGCTCCTGGAGCAGGTCCAGTGCTGGGCTACGTGGATGATTAAGGGACTGGAAAAGCTGAGGGAACTGGGCCTGTTCAGCCTCGGGAATCAAGGAATGGTTCGGGTTAGGAGGGACCTTAAAAATTATCTGGTCCCAGTCCCCTGCCATGGGCAGAGACACCTCCCTCTAGAGCAGGTTGCTCCAAGCTCTGTCCAACCTGGCCGTGAACGCTTCCAGGGATGGGGCAGCCACAGCTTCTCTGGGCAACCTGTGCCGGGGCCTCACCACCCTCCCAGGGAAGAATTTCTGCCTAATATCTATCTAAACCGACTCTCTCTCAATTTGAACCCATTCAAGAGCTTGTATGCTGTCACTACAAGCTCTTGTAAATAGTCTTGCTCCATCTTTCCTGTAAGTTCCCTTCAGGTACTGGAAGGAAAAAGATGGCTGAGAGGGAACTTCATTAATGCATATAAATATCTAAAGAGGGAGTGCCAAAGGGTGGACCAGGCTCTGTTTGGTGGCACCCAGCAGTAGAAGGCAAAGGGAAGAAACTGATGCACAGGAAGTTCCACCTGAACATGGGGAAGAACTTCAGTCCTGGGCAGTGACCGAGCACTGAAACAGATGGTCCAGAGAGGGTGTGGAGTCTCCCTCACTGGAGATATTGCAGAACTGTCTGGACACAATCCTGTGCCATGTGCTCTGGCATGGCCCTGCTTGAGCAGGCAGGTTGGATTGGATGAGCCACTGTGGTCCCTTCCAACCTGACCCATTCTGGGATTCTGTGGGGCTGGGCTGGGTTGGAAATTAGCTCGTGGTGGGGCAGGGTTGGGTGAGATAGAGGGGACCTGTGTGGGGCAGAGCTGGGGTGGAGGTGGTGAAGGATTGAGTGAGCAGTCAGCTGCAGTCCCAGGAGCTGGGGTCTTGCCTCTACACCCTGAGGGGGTGTTTTGGGAAGCCCTGGGGCAGGCCAGGTACCCCTGTGCTCCCTGCTCTCCTGGTGTGACTCCATGCTGAGCATCAGAAGATATCCACACTGTTCCTGCTATCCACACTGCTGTTCCTGCTTGCTTACTTAAAAAAAACTGACTGAATAGATCCAAGTGGCTGACTTGGTGTTTCTCTGTATTTCTGGAAGGCATAGAAAATTCTTCATGTTCTAAGGTGCTGCTACAGGTCACAAGATAGTTACAAGAACTACCAGTAACTCAGGGAAGTCAACACAGTTGCCCTGTTGGATCAAAAAGTGCTGACGTCATGCTTTTAGTAATCAAAGCATTTGATCTTTTATGTTTTTTAGTGCTTAACACAGGCTTATTTTTGGTACATTTAGTGATAGTCCTGCATTTTTGGAACATTAGGATGGTATAGGCAAATTTTGGTTTGGATTTCAGAAGCGAAACCTTTAGTTTGAGCAACATGTTGTCTCCTTCTCACAGGCTGCTTACAATTTTACTTGGAGTTTCTTAGAGCTTTAAAGCAGTGGGGCATTTTTGTGTATTTCATCTAATATTTTTGTTCTATACTACCCTGGAGGGAAAATGGACATTGCTTTTTGGGTGTGGGATAAGATGGGAGAAACACTATGGAAGAACAGTTCTCTTAGAGGATAAAACATAGTGTTATTGAAGTATGTGCTATTAAAAACCCTAATTATTTTATTCAACTAGGTTTTTATTATAACAAGTAATAATAAGGTGTTAAAGAGATTTTCATATTTCTTCCAGTGTTATACTTCCCCTGCCAGAGAATGTGAAAGAATATTTGCTGGATGATGGAACACTCGTGGTTTCTGGAAGGTAAAGCATGTTTTGCCCCCAGCTTCCAAGTATTGATGACGTTTTATATTCACAGCGCCGTTTTGTATATGCATATTGTATTGTGCATAATGAGTTTTTGAGTTTGACCAGTGTGACTGCAGTAAACCTCATACTGTGTGAGCATGTGAATGGGCTGACTGTTGTTAGTACAGCTTGATTTGCTGCTGCCTGAAGCAGATCCTAAAATCCATGAGCTACAATTCATTCTAGACCAAGTGGACATAGTCCTTTCATTTTTTCTATGCCTTTCCTTGTGGAGCGTACCAAGCTCTGGAATGCTCAGCTGCTGGTTTGTGTTTGGTTCCTTGGATCTGGTTATGTCCAGTTCACAGGCTTAACCTGTCCCATGCCAGTCCAGGGGTGAAGTGACATTACCTGAGTTTAACTCTCAATAAAATAAGCTATATACAAACTCAATAATTAGTAACATTTAATATAATCATTTGCATACGTGTAATCCATGCATATGACAAAGCTGAATGTCCTGTATGTACAACCATGCGAGGATTTTGGATGGAGAAGAATGAGGTGGATAGACAGCAGGAACAATTGCTAAGAACCCAGGCCTTGCTCTTTGTGTTCTGCTTGGGATCTCGATATGTGGTCTCCTTGTGAAATGGTTGCTGCATGCATCTTGTTAATGATCAAACTCAGAAATCAGTGATTCCATGATGCCCTAACTGGTAGTTTGCCCCTTGCAGAGCAACCAGTGAGGCTGTGAGTGAAAGGGAGAAAGGGAGCTTTGTCTGATTTATCAGGTATCAATTTATGTAAGAATTGAAGCTGTTTAAATGCCTTGTAAAGATGAAAGGGTTTTTTTTTTTTAATTTAATTTCTATTATTTTCTTTCTAATTTCTTTCTAAATTATTTTTCTTATTAAAGGGTATCCAGAAAATTAGAATTGTTTTTTAAATCATTTTGGATCAGAAGTAGTATTGTCACCTGCTTCTACAGAATTGTGCAATTTATTTAGCAGCAGCTGTTTATTTTAATAAGCCTTCAGAAAAGCTGAATTTGAGGGTTTGACTTAACAGCTGTGTTCTACAATTTTGCTGTCTTCAATGGAGTCATGGACAGCTGTATGATTGACTTAAATTACATTTTTAAGATGTTTGCAGTTAAAATCCCTTTTAGAAACCATTTTTTCTCTGAATTGAACTTTCTTAGCTAGAAGTGAATGTGATCTCCTTGCAGTCAAGGCTAAGATTGCTTCTGACCTTCAGTACACCCCTATCTGACCTCTAGATCTCAAAAACTGGATTGATGGTTTAATCCCCATAGAAGTGCATTGAGGGACTGCAGAGACAGCTTGTCTAAGAATTGACTTTTGTCTGGGATGTACATTTGACCTTGCTCTGTTTGCTGCACTGTCTACTTCCCACAGGCTCTTCTTTTGTCTGTATGCTGAGTGTGAGGACATTTTCTTTTCAGAGCCAGAAATTTGCAGGTCAACATTTGAAACACAAGGTTTATGAATTTTTACTTGGAAAGGGAGTATGGAGGCAAAGCAGAATTTAAATTGAACTTGCTGAAAAAAAAACCAGTTCTATTTGTGTTTGTGTTAGAGTACAGTAAAGTTGGAAAAGAATCATTGATTGGGTGTTGAAAAGCTTCAATTACGGTGTTTTAGATCAAAAACTGATCTGCTAATTTGAAAGAAGCAAAGTGTTCAGGGTAGGACCTAGGCCTGATGCCAGGGTGTTTGGTCTTCAGTTTTCAGTACTGAAAATACAGCTTGCTGTGATTTTTCTCTGCCAGGGTTTTGAAGTTTAATCTTCTTATGGAAATGTTTTGAGATCAACGGATGGAAATGCTATGGAAATACAATAGATATGGTCAAGTCAAACTCCAGTGCTTAATGGTTTTTTTCCTGTTAATTTTTTGTTTCAGAGAAGATCCACCGAGTCACGCTCAGGAGGGGAGTGATGATGCAGAGGAGATACAGGTCAGTGTAAAATGCAAATTAATGTCAAGTCTCTTAAGAAAAATATGAATGTATAACCTTTTCTGCATTATTTATAGGTGTGGAGAGTCCTTCACAGAAATAATTATCATGTCGTAGTTGCAATGAAAAATGTAGAAACATGATTATTTATACTGTGACATCAGGGAAAGTTTAAGATATTTCTGTGATCTTTCAGAGAAGACTTTTTAATTTTTATTTCTTGATAAATTGCATTTGTAATAATGAGTAGGGAATGTTGAAATTGAATGTAATGCTGTTTCATGCCTTGAAAAATTAGGAGTACATTTGGAGTAGTTACTTCAAGAAACAGTGAAAGTTTCTGAGGCCATAATAACTCAGAAGGCCATTCCAGAAGAAAACCACTGAAAAATGTTGTAAGTACAAGGTGACAGAAGGTACAACAAGGAGATGAAAAAAATAAGAGTGAAACTAATGGATCGTGAGTCTAAGGATGGAAGTGCTGGAGCTGGAGACAAGCTCTAGATAGGGAAGACTGAGTTCTGAAATGTCTATCTTCCTGATAGAAATCACAATTGAAATATACAGGTATCTTTTTATCAATACTTTAGAGCAGTACTTCTGCTGAATATACGGTATTTTTCCTGTCTTACTTTACAGCCAAAATAATTGCAGGATGGTGATGTTGTGCTGTCTGGGGCAATGATTTGAGCTACATGTTGTAGGAGGTTGTATGAATTCTGACGTTCTCATAAATTATAAAGGATGTCTCAGAAAACTGGTAACCTTTGTTTTGTTCTTATTTTTAACAGTGGTCAGATGATGAAAACACTACAACACTTAAGGTAAGGTCCTGTAAAAGCCCAGTGTGGGTTTGTCAGCAGTTTCCTTTCTTCAGCCTTATGATACAAACTTATTGCTGGTTAGAGAGATCTCTTGCTGTATTTAACGTTTTTCAGACCATTTTAGATGGATGGCAGTGTAGATGTCTGTAACTTCAAAAAAGTTTTGCTGGCTTAATTTTATTTAACTAAAAATAAAACACTTTTCGTCATCCCCAACAATCACACACACTTGTTAGACTATAGGAAATGAACTGAAGTAGAGCTCTAAATATAGCTGCCTTTCATTTTCACCACTTTGAGTATCTCCGAATTATTTAATCAGACTGGATGCAGAAGAAACTAAGCCCCTGCAGCTCAATCTTCACAGCTCTTCTCTTAATATGCCATTATTTCTTCCTAAGTACATCTCTTTCTATAATTTTTTTTTCTTTTCCTGTTTATGGTCTCCTGGCACTGTGCCTGGTGTGGAATGAAGGTCATGATGGATGCAAACCAGGCTTTCTTGATCTTTTTTGCATCTTTTTTTGAAATTTGCTGTTGCCCTGTCACTGTCAGAGTTAAAATACTCATGACACTTGTCTGCCATTGATAGTGTGACTTCAGTCCTTTAGCTCCCTAATGTTCATCATGGTGTGGAACTGCTCATGTTGGATTAGGTGCCATATAATCACAACCCTGCTTTGAGTGTGCTTCTGCTAGCACGGAATTTATAGCCCAGAGTTTAAAACTAATACATTTCAAATTTGTGCACACTGATTAATCTTCGGTTCAAATACTTAACCTTTGATAAACTAAATTCCTTAAATTGTAAATTATTTAAAACAAGGATTTTAGGATCCATCTTATCGTTTGCAAAGCTCATGGTAAGGATGCTAAAAAAGTAATACCAGAGTTTTGAATCGGGTTCTGTTGTAGTATGGAACGCAGTAAGGAAATACATGATTAAGAGATATTTAACCTGTCAGAAGTGCACAGGTCAAATGACGCTACTGTATCTACATAAGTCTGCAGCTTCCTCATGAGGGAAGTGGAGGGGCAGAAAATTCTGTTCTTAAAATAACTTGCATTAATATTGATGGTTACAAAGTCAAGCATTCAAAATTCAGGAAATGATGGAGTCTAGCTTGTTCATGCAGTTTTAGAACTTTTCTCTTGTGTGTATATTTATCCCTTGTGTTAATCAAGTGACACATTGGTAACATTTTCCCGAGGAGGCTTAGTATGTGCTGGTATTACATATATAGTAGGACTCTCGATTCCTGTCAAAACAAGAGGAGCTTGGATCAGAATGCAGTGGATGAAGAGTTTTACTTCTTGCAGGAACAGTTTCTAGAATCGACTGAAAGTCTAAAAATAAAATAAGAGAAGTGGTTTTTTTCAGTTTTCCAAGTGTAGTTTCCCATGGAGACTAGGTAATGTACAAAGGGAAGGTTCAGAATGTTTGAAGTTCAGTCTAGGTCACTGCACTAAAATGTGAGAAGGTTTTTTTCAGTGTTTGCATTTGGGGAAGCTGCAGTGAGGAGATGTCAGAATGTGTGAGGTTTTTTAATTCTCTTGTATGGCTGTGAGGGCTTTGTTGTTTAAGAAGCATCAATTAGCTTTAGCCTAGAAGTTACCTTTGAATTGAGTTCATAAATAGGCAGAAATAGAGTTCTTATATACTTCTTGCTATAAATCCTGTTACATGAAAAATCTTTGACATATGCTTGAAACCCTTTCGTATTATTTTAAAGGTCAGCAACCTGGTTTTTATCGGTAACACCACATTCAGGGTAGAGTTTGGAGCAACCTGAAGAGCTGGGTTTTTTTTTACCTCAATCTTACATTTTCTATGTTCTTTACAAGGCAAGGTTTTCTAGTCCAACCTTTGCAGTGTGTCCTCTATTTTGAATTAATATATTGTTAAGCAGCTACTTCATGACCTAATTTAAGAGGTGATGGGTTAAAGTATTACTAACATTTATAAAACTAGAGCTTAAAGGAAGAGCTGTTATTCAAGTTGCCTACGAGACGCTTAATTCTAAAATTGCTCTTTAAAAGTTTAAATATTACTGGATCTTATTTGTGTACAATAATCTACCACAGGGTATAAACCAATAGGTAAGGATTTAAAGTTTGGTTATTTGACTTGTATTTTTGCCAGCTGTTGCAGATTTCATGATGAATGTTATGAAGTTTTGGGTTTTCTCCTGAAGTTCATGGTACTTGCTAGTAGTGAGAGTGAGAACTGGAAGCAGTTTCAGTTTTCTCTGATTGAAAGAATGACAGATTTGATTAAGTGATTTTATTATACACTATGTTTCTGGGGTTCATACTGATTTTGGACATATTTCTTCTGCAGTATGGATCTCTAATAGTCTTTAGAAGGTGGCTGCACTTCACTGTTAAATGTATTGAAACTTATATTTTTGCTGTTGTTCTTCGTTCAGGCACCAGAATTTCCCGAGTTCACAGCTGAAGTTCAGGAAGCAATAAGTTCTTTGGGTGGCAGTGTTTTTCCTAAACTCAACTGGAGTGCTCCAAGGGTAAGAATGCTGACTCCCAAAACTTGTAACAGATGTTGTCACACAGAATGGTTTGTGTTTGTTTTCTCTAAATGCATTGGAAGGAGGAAGAGACTAGTGGTTCTGATGAAGGAAGAAGTGATAGACAAGATATCAGTGAAGTGGTGGATTCTTTAATCAACCACTTCACTGATGTCTTGTCTATCACTAGATGGTGATGGTGCATGTTTGGGGAGGCTGATGCAAGGCAGCACTGACTTTCTTATCAAAAACCTATGTCCTGGTCAAAGATGGTTGTGTGATGGTCAGGCTCTTCTTGTTTAGGATACTAGTTGAAAACTGCCTGGGATAAAGATGAAAAGCCCCACAATTTTTTTAAAAAAGCAATAAACTTGCCTCTAGTTATTTTTAGGTACTCTTAACTATACCATAAGGATGGATGCACGCAAATATTGTTTCATGTTCTCAAGAGACACTGTGTTAAATCAAGCATTCCAAGAAAGTTCCTGGAAGCAGTAAGGCAAAAACTTAGTTTTGCAAATGGATTTGCACTGCTTTCATCAGAGTATTCATAAGAAAACAGTAACTATTGTGTCTCTTTTAACCATTAATGAAGGTTTCCTCAAAATACATTTGTGTGAATTTCAAATGTTGCATAATATTTAGATAGACCTGCAGCCTGCATTCCTTCCTGCTAGTAAAGGTATATTTGTGGATAATCTTGTTTCTGTAGGATGCCTACTGGATAGCAATGAACAGCTCTCTGAAATGTAAAGCTCTCAGTGACATCTTCCTCCTCTTCAAGAGTTCAGACTTCATAACTCGTGACCTCACTCAGCCGTAAGTAGATTTCCAGCAGGCAATCTTAGTTATACACAGCCAGAATAAACCAGAAGCAAACCAGAAAGACATTAAAGTAGCACATGCAACCAGTGTGCTATGACACTATGGACTAAGACCATTTTTTTTAGTAGCTTTCCAGAGCAAGTCATGTTGTATTCTTGGAATTTTTTGCCTTCCCAGCTCTCTTGGTGTTTACTTGTTGCTACTGTCCTTATTGGTGCTTACTGTACTACAGTGCGACTTTACCATGTCCTTTTCGTATTTTAAAGTTGTTGAGGTTTGTGTGGCTGCCTGGAACATGCCTGAGACTTCTGGTAACGTATTTCTAGAGGTCGTCCTGAACCCAAGTTCTTGTAGCTCTTGGAACAAATACATTCCAGGTGACTAAGGATAGCAATTACAGATAAAATTAAAAATATTGTGTGCTTGGGGTTTATTTTTTTCTGCTCACATGAAGGAAGTACTTAATTGTATAGGAACAGCTTCCTCTTGTAGTACCTACATCTCATTGATTTATGTCACTCATTTCTAAAATACAGCATTTTTCTGAAAGAAAATGAAATTACTAGAGTTGATACTTCTGTTACTATGGTTACTTCCCCCCCCGACAAGCAGAATTTCAAAGAAAAGGGGCAGTCCATGGCTTGGTGTCTGAGAGATTGTTTTCCAGTAATTATTCAGTGCTTATTTACATTACTGAATTATTTAGGAGACTCAGTCAAATGAGCTGTTGTTCCAGGTGCCTTGTAGGGGGTTAACAGCTATAAGTTTCATGTCAAGTGGCTTATGTCTTGATAAAAATTTTCTTTTTAAAGTGTGAAACCAGTTGCATTAATGCTGTGCAACTGCCTTCTTTTTTAATCCTGCAGCTCTAATGAGACTCTCTTCCCCCAGTTTTTTGGTACATGAAAAAAAAAGGGGCTGTTGACAGTAAGGCTATCAGTCCAATTCTGATGTTGGGTTTTCCATCATGCCTAACCTGCAATGTCATGAGGTGCTGGGGAAGAGACTGAGGAGGAGGGGAGAAGATACTGGAGTGATAAAACAGTTTGAAAAATATGTTGGGCTTGGGAAGCAATTGTGAGCATTGAGAATTTGTGATTCTAATATCACAGAGACTGAAAGGGATGGGGGAGATGAGAAATCTGTAGTTTACATTTCAGAGATGAGTGAATTCTCAGAAGTCTTTGGTGCCTTAGCAAGGAGCTGCTTTTCATGGTTTCCCTCATGAGAGGTGGGGTGTCTGGCTTGCTCGGGGGGTTGAGCAGTAAAATTTAATGTCTCCTTTGTTGCAATGGCTTTCAGGACTGATTCTTGTAGGTCTGAAAAGAACTGCACACTTTGCATCATCCCTTTGAGAGTGTTAAATAATACAGGGTTTGTATTTACTGTCCTCATGTATAAAGAGGTCCAGCAAAAAGTACCCAGAGCTCCTTGCAGAATTCCTGTTTGGTTAACTGTTTTCTAGTGAGTCTGGGAGACAAGCAAGTGTTCAGCAAGTGCCACTTGATTTAGATGAGGCAACTCTTTGTATGGTAGAACGAATTGGTTCAACCACCTTCACTGATACTGAAATCAGTGCGTTTTCTATCAGGTTTAATCTTGGATCAGTTTCAGTCAGTGCCTCAGCTCTTCACCCCCTGCAGTCAGCACTGGCTTGGTGGGAGGGGCAGTGAAGAAGTTGCTGTGGTGTGAGGTTTCACAGCATGGCAGTTGCCTTGAACCGTCAGTGATTTCACCTTAAGTTCACACAAAAAAAAAGTAGTGGCTGAGCAGGCACACTCCCTTCTCCTGATCCTGCTGTGGGAGAATAACCTCTTGCAGGAAGGCAACACCTCCAACTCCACTGCTCCAGTCCATTTAGATTCCTTTCCCAATGTGATAAAACCACCAGATAGCACAGCTCAGCTAAGGTGGTAAATAAGTAAAGCTTATGACATGATTGTGGGAAATCACCTTGGTCTCTCTGTGTCTTGTAATTTATGAATATGTCATACTTGATTAAAGCATATATCATTGTCCAGTCTCTGCTTGGTATTTCTAAATTACAAAGTTATTTGTACAAAATGTCCCCAAGCAGGGCAATGATTATTGCTAAATCGGAACAGTGGTTGTCCTTTATTATACTATTGATTAGCTGCCAGTTCACTAGTCCTTAGCAAGCAGAAATTAAAAATGTAGCTGGCATAAGAACCTGAAGTGCTGAACACATGAAAATTACATACATAATGCATCCAAATCCCTTGGAAGGACTACTTGGATGGAGGATAAATGCACTATATTTCTACTTCATCAATAATACTCAGTATGGTCTAAAATTTTCTTGCCCTGCATAAGTAACAGCTGAAATGCTGAATACCCTTTTTTTGTTGTTGTTGGTTTGTTTCCTGTTCAATTGTATGAATTTAAATACCCACTTCATGGACCATAACATGGTGAACATGCTGCAATGGCAATTTGTAGATCTGTGTTTTAATCTAGAAATTTAAGCCAGTGATGCAGGACTTAAGGCAAACCACTTTCTTTGCCTTTTTCTTCCTCTTCCATTTCCTATCTGCCTCTAAACATTGTTCAAGTTGGGGAATGCTCTTGTTGTAATTCTCTAACTGTCTCAAGTTCCAGGAAAACTTCAACCATCTAATGCTTCAATACAAACTATTGAAAAATATGGACTCAGTGCAAATATACTGAGCATGATTAAATTGCTTTGACTGTTTTAAAAGTTTGGATTCTGTCATGATGTTGACACCTTGGTTGAAAAGTTCAGACTAATGAATTAACTTCCCTGCTTGTTAATTTTATGTAAGTTAACAAGGACTTCAGAGTGATGTACTCATTAATGCAGTTGATGTTGTTTCTGCTTCAAAGTCAGTGTTGTATTTATACTTAGCTGAGTTCACAAAAAATCTTGTGGGTGGTGTGATCTTAACTTTTCAGGCATTAATGTAGGCTTTCAGAAACTTATTGTTGTGTATATGTGATAAAAAAATCCCTTTCTGACTGGGATTTCTGTTAAGTGATTAAAACTCCTTTTGAACAAAAAGCTCTGTATAACCCTGGTGGATGTACTGGTACAGAACACAGTTTTCTGCCTTATTGTTTGAATGGGTGGACTGTGTTTTGTTAAAACAGGATTGACTGCCCACCTTGAGACTGGGAGAAATATTAGCAGTACTTCTAATGATGCGATAATGCCCCTGCATTCTGACAACATTTCTGATGCCAGACTTAATGCTTTTAATATTGAATTCCAAATTGTAGGGAAATTTCAAAGTTTTTCTGAGATGTGGAGGAGTAACAGCCTGTGTTCTCCTAACAGAACATAGGAGGCAGTGTTGGATCATGAAGAACGTGCCTTGACAATCCAATATCTTTTTGCAGGAACAGGAGCTGTTAGTTTAGGCTTTAATATAAGCAGTTTAATAACAGTTTCAAAGTAGGCAGTTCCACATGAGAGGATGTGGAAAATGAAGCCTTTGATGATGATTTGTTTTCCTCGGGGTTTTACTCTCGCCCCATTTTTCCTAGCAATTTACAGTGTAGTACAAGATTGTCTTTTGAGTGGTGCATGAATTTCCTATTTCTTTTAGTCCTCAAAAGTTCCAGCAAGGTTCAATATTCAAAGAATAAAGATGCAGTTCAAAGGCTGTTAAAAGCTTCTCCTTATATTTTTTTAAATAAGGTTTTAAAATAAACTGAGATAATAGCAGGGAAGTATCAGGTACAGAATAAATTTTACAATTCTCATCATATGCATAATAGTTCCTAATTATCTCAGTGATTTGCAGATGAGTTCATGCCTTTCTTAGCAGGGTAGGTACTGGAGAAAAGTGCAAACCTTCTTAAATTGCTTTTCTCAGTGTTGAAAACTGACCTGCATAATGGCTTTGTGTAGCGTGTCCTGTGGTCAAGTATTTGCATTTGGAGTTTGACATAGAGCTGCCACATATAAAGAGATCCTGATCCTTCTGGTCGTGATGTCTGTGTGTAACTCTGTAAAAAAGCTGTTGACCACAACACAGCAAAGGAATTTCCCTTCACTCATAGCATGCAAAATTACAGTTTTCAGAGGCTTCAGAAAATACAGCCCAGGCATGTCTCAGTTTGGGCTTCCTGAAATCTTTCTGATTGTTCTTTCAAGTATGTCCAAACCTGAATAGGATGTAGCTTGAAGACACTCCACTTAGGGTTGTGCCTCTGGTGATCAAAAGGCCATCTGTAATACATAAGTTCACATGGGCCTCAACAATAAATGCTACAATAAGCTGGTAAAAAATATAAAATTGCAGTCTCAAGTTGCCCAAAATTTACCCCCAAATAGAGGTGATCTTTTGTCGATGAAAAGTCATAATATTTAGAAGGAAAATTAGCTCACAGACACATGAATTTGTTTTGTCTTCCACTGTGTTCTCCCATTTTTTCCTCATTTGTACTCAGTCCTCTGGCATTAAGGCTCAACGAAAACACCCTTACTGTGACTTGCAGTATTTTTGCCTGTATTTGTCATTTTGCCTTTTTGCTTGATTTGGCAGCAATACCTGCACAGTCTGTGGGGCTTGGGATGGCACTTGATTTCATTTTCTGACTTACAAGGAAAGAGGAACCATCCTTCCCCACATAGCTCTTACCCAAAATATTTGAAGGTTGAGTTAGGGAATAATTTTGATTATAAGGCTGGAGATTTTTGACTGCTGGAAAAGACTGTGTCTTATTGGAATGCAGCAGACTGCAGGTACCCCAATCTCAGATATGGAATCTGTGAGAGGTAATACTGGTCCTCGTGTGCAGGGACTGTAAAACTCCATGTGCTGGACTTTGGCTGCCTTTATAGATATAGTTTATTATTGGCTTTGTGTGTGTGTGTGTGTGGGATATTTTCTTCAGCATGATAGGCATATACTCTAGTAAGGGAGGAATTTTGAGTCTAACAAAACTGTGAGCTCTCATGGGTTTGTTTCTGTTGCCTTGACAGATCTTAAATTGTGGGGAATCCAAACCGTAGTTGAAGGATGTTATCTGTTTACACAGGCTTACAGATATAAATATGATGTGTTTGATCACTGTGCTTTTGGAAAGCCTGCCTGTGTTGCCCTACTTTTTTGTGTGTTGTGGATATTAAAGTCTAAACTAAAATGTGTGAAATTTATTTCTGCTGGCAGCATACAGAATGTACTCTTACGATAGCTCTTCACTTTGAACCGAAGGCTGGGCAGCCATGTCTTACAAATGCAATGTTTATGTGAGACTTTTGGGTTGCTGAACAAAGTTCACTGCCAAAAGGAGATCCTATAAATATTGCATTTAGGTCTATTGCTCAGCAGTAACCCTTAACACAGTCCTGTGCTTCCGAGTAGTTTATTGCCAATAAGGTCAGGGAGTAGAATTCAAAGGAAAACACATGTTCTTTCGTGAATTCCATCTGAAAGTTACAGAATCTATTGCGAGGTTTACTGTAAAATGACAAAAAGGTACATGGAAGTTGACTTGGCTTATAACTGCCTCCATTCTTGCTAGTTCCTGAAAGGAGACCAACAGAGTCAGCTACTCACAAGGGACAAAACCTTGACATCTGCTTGCAGTTATGGAAATAGTTTTGTTTATTCCCACTCTCAAGAGATTTGTAAGAGTATTTCTTAAGGCTCTTAATTTAGAAAGATACCATGCTATGGAATCAGAAGTGCCGAGCAGCAGTGCTGTTTTGCATCCTTTATTCATGGAAATGAACTGCTGTAAGGCATGATGATGTGTCTCTGTTGTGTGGTTTGGGAAGTTAAACATTAAAAGTACTTGGGGAAAAAAACATGCTGCAGTGAAACTGGATTAGATTGCTCAAGTTTGTTGGGTTTTTTGAGAATTCAGTTATGCCAACATAACAGTACAAGGGGAAAGGAGCAGCACTGTTGATTCAAACAGAAATAAATCAACGGTGAGTAAATACTCATATTTTGGACACATCCCTGTCCAGATTTAAGTGCTACCAGGTTGCACTAGAAGAAAACAAGTGATTTTTTTTTTCCCCCCGATAGTTGGTAAAAGGAGGGTTGTTGTTGTTGTATTGCCTTTGCTTGTTTTGTACATATTGGAAAAAATTTAACAGTAATTTTTATGTTTCACCATTTGGGGTTATTTTTCTCACTATGTCTAAATCTTACATGTAAAGCAGATTTTGAAGCCTGTGCCTTACTTTTCTAGATTTATTCACTGTACTGATGATTCCCCTGATCCTTCCTTGAACTATGAGGTAGGACTCCTTGAATGATTTCTAAGTAATTTAAAAGAATTGCTCACAGGCTGGGTGACATTTGTGCTTGGGTTTGTGTCCATAAAATGTGTTACTTTTGTTTTATTCATGTTGCTTTTGGTATGAGGGCAAGTCTGGTTCAGCACTGCAGGTCATAAGAAGTTCATTTAATTGCACATCAGGTGAGCTAAAGTGCAGACTTGAGAAGCTTCCCTGCAATGTCCTCTCATGTCTGTCAGGTTTTGACAGGAAGGACAAGTTCAGTAGCTCAAAGTCGTATATTCTTGATGGTGAGCTGCTTGTGAACATCACACTGAGGTTACCAAGGGTGAGGCTTGCTGCAGTGCCTGGGGACATCCTGAACTGAAGTGGTCTGTCACATCTTGTTTCCTATGTTTGTTACCAGATCAAAATGTTCAGCTAGAGATACTTTAAACTGTTAATGTGGAGCTGCTTCTCTTATGGTAACATCTAGTCATCTCTCTAATAATAGTTTTTATGTAAATAAAACATTTGTCATCATGCTGTGGGCTTAAAGGGCTTTTGAAAAGTGAATGAACCTTGTTTTATTTTAAAGCACTATCAAGTGTGCTTTAAAGATACAGGGCATCTAAAAGTTGGAACAAAGAGTTTCATGTTTACGCTGTAGTTAGGAATGTCGTCTCTGGTTACTGAAACTTTTTGCTGCAGTTTAAAGGTGTTGGGAGTTTCCAGCACCCAGTAGCAGTAACTGGGGCCTTCAAAAACATGGGTCCTTCTGAATATTTCGGCTTAGGAAATGCAGAAACTTGAGAAAGTGCCAGAGAGATGCTTTAATTCCCAGGCAGTCTGTCCTATTGACTATAATAGTTTGCTTTCTATTTCTATCCCGTGTCCTTATTTTAACTGGTTTGCGCCTTCAAAGGCGTCACAGGATTCTGCTTGGGTGTGTACCAGAATAGATGTTGATTTGGATAAATTTAATTCTGCTCATCAGCTCCTTTGACTAGGGAGCAACTTTCTGCCAATTCCATGACAGATTTGTTGTGTTGTACAACAGGGTTTTTATTTTCCATGCTTTATCATTAATGTAACTTGGAAGTTGTTTCATAAATGATTTCACAGTTACAAATACTGTACAAAGTGGAAGAGCATAAGATAATTAAGGTGGGAAGGAGCCTTGGGAGGTGTCTAGTCCATCCTCATGCTCAAAGCTGGGTAAGGAATGAGATCATACTGTCTTGCATGGCATTTTATAAAATCTGGTGTGAAAACCTCAGTGGGTGGAGGCTGCACAACCTCTGTAAGGGACCTCTTGCTTGACAGTCCTTATGGTTTCTTACATCCAATCCGAACCTTTCTGCTTTAAGCTAGTTTAGACTGTATTTTAGAGATGCCATCCAACTGAAAGCATTCTGTGATTCTCTGAAATTAATATTAAATCTAATTGCTTTGAAATATTTGCAAAGATGATTACGTGAACTGCGGTTTAAGATTGTTTTGTTTCCTAGTATCAGTGGTCATCTTATCATTACAGCAAAACTGTAGCTCTAAAAGGCAGACCTGTTGACAAAAGGATGCTGTTACTTTTCTGAAACAATACTTTGTCATTTGATTTTCCTCCACAGCTTGTTCTTCGCAAATGGTGTGAACTAATCCCTGGTGCAGAATTCAGATGCTTTGTTAAGGAAAACAAGCTTTTAGGTAAGGAATTTCTTGAAAACAAAATTATTGGATGAAGTTTTGAGGAGTTTCTCTGCTTTCTTGAATGAGAGCTAAGGCTGAAGAGAGTTCTTTCTTTTCACACCTCATTTCTGAAATTAATGGTTTATTCTTTCTGTAATTTAAAATGTGGTTTGCCACATCTCGCTTTCCACTGTATTTGAAAGCCTGATAGCACAGCATGCTCACCATTACAGTGGGAATATTCTTAATTTCATTGTTAATTCAGAAACTTCACCCAAAGACAGTTTTGTGAGTGATTCTTTTATATTCAGGAACAAATTACATCATCTCGAACTTGCGGAATGAATACAGAGGCAGTTGTGTGTTGTGCTGCAAATACATGACCCCATGTGGATATTATATGCAGAAGGCTGGGGAGGTCAGAACATCTCCACAGGTCTGGGAAGTGTCTTGAGTTTATATTAAATTCAGTGTAGCTTGGTTCAAAGCTGTTGTTCTGTTACTCAGGTGCAGAATCCTAAATGTAAAACATTTCAAGTGGCACTGAAGAGCCCGGGTATCCATCCACAGCATGCACAGTGCTGATGGGTGCATTGGGAGACCTCTGGCAGTTGGAGAACAGGCAGATTGGGCTAGAGCAGTGTTGTAGGCAGCTGAGTAGGGTAAATTTAGGGTAATTTACGGTAAATTTAGCTCAGTTTTACTCCTCTGGTTGTGTTGACTATTCCCTGCTGACTATAGCAAGAAATGAGATACCTAGTGCACATACAGGTGCTTGAATTGAGGGGTTTACTTTCAGGCTAAGTACTGCTCTGGAGTTTGGTTTTAGTGTGGTCTACCATGAAATCTTTAGATACGAACAGAAACTCAAATAGCACAGGATTAGTGCACATTTGTTCTTAACAAGGTTGAATCATTCTGCCTGAACTGCTAACAAGGAAATGTTATAGCAGTGATGGAGCAAATCCAGACTTTACAGGAAGGAAGGTGATTTTTTTTTTTTTTTTGCTTTAGGATAAAACCAGGTTTGCTCACTTTGCCTCTCTCATGCCTACAAATTCACAAGCACCAAGCTCCATATCTACAAGTGGTCTGTTCAGGGTTCCTTGTGATGGTGTGGAAGGCCAGGGATATTGGCTATATAGTTCTCATTGTTTCTCCTGTCTTCTCGGCATGGTGACTGTGGGCTTGTTTTGGCTGTGCCTTTTTGTACCTGTTGGGAGCTGTCAGCAAGTTGTTGCTGCATCCAGTCTGTGAACCTTCAGGAACACGCTCCCTGTTCCTTGTTTCCTGATCTGGGTTTCCTATGGAGCTGCACATAGATGTTTGGAGCTGTGCTAATCCAGGTGCTGTCAACACACACCATTCTCCTAAGCCCTTTTATTTGGCTGTTTCTTCTGGTGTTCCTATGCTCATCTTTTCTTTTTTTCTCCATTTATGCCAGTTGCAAGTGTATTACAGCTCTCTGTAACAGAGTTTATCTTCCTAACAGCAGAGGTCTCCCATTAAGTCAGTATTGCTTAATGGCTCCTGACAGAGTTTTTTGAAGGGAGAAGACCTGAATCCTGTCCTGTTCTGTGATGCTGGAACACCACACCTGCCAGAGATACACATTGCTGTAATAACCTCTAAAACATTTGAGTGTAGATTTATTATAGCACATATTTATATAGAGAGAGTAATATTTACTTTCAAATACCTCAGAGCATTTGTACACTGGATAATTAAGCACTCTGTGCATTTCATGACTAGGTTTTGAAACCTAGTAGATCTGCCAATATGGGATATTTTTTTTAGAGCTAGCACTCCAGCTGCATTTCTGAAGGTAGTTCCAAGATTTTTCACAATATGTTCCCAGTTCCCAAGCTCTTAAAATTAATAAGCCTGTCAGTCAAACCAAGGAGTGATACTTGCAGTATAGTGAATGATTTTCCAGCTACACATCTGCATCCCCTGAGATGCCGTCATCAGTTAAGCTTTGCAGTGGTATTAAAAATTCAAAGTTCCACTGACATCATAAAGATTTTATATGAACTTTTTTAAAAAGAGCACATCTTTGGAGGTAGTCAGCATTGTCTTACAGTAAAACTCTGTGTTTCGTATATGGTTAAAACAGCAAACTAAAGTCACTGATACATCTTCCTTGGGGAATTCCTTCTCTTTTTGTATGTAAATCGCCTGAATTACTCATTCTGCAGTAATGGGGCAGGTCTTGGATTTGACATTTGTCAAGCAGGGTATTGCAATGTTTTATGTTGACACATCCTGTGTGAGAACTCTTGTCACTTAAGATGCATGCAAGTGCATAATCCTATTTATGTCATTTTAAACCATTGTCTTGTAGACAAATGTGTGAAATTAAGAACTTGTAGGAGGGATGGTTTGTCTAGTGTCACATAGGCTAGAAAGCCCTTGAGGGCGCAAATGGGAGCACTGAGGTACTGGCCTGCATGCCATCTCACTGATTTTGGGGTTTCAGGTTTCACCTGTAGTGCCTTACCATGTTATTCCATGCTTAAAAAATCAGTTAAATGAGAATCTGTGGTATGCAAGGATCTATCATCTTTGCTAATGTGCAAGCTTAGCTTCCACCCCTGGCATTTCACGGTTCCAAATTGTGGTCCCTACACGTGATGTGCAGAACAAGATTTTTGACCACAGTAACCAAAGGGAATAAAACTGAAAGGAAAAGACAGGAGCTGGAAACTTAAACACAGGCAAATGTTCCTCCTGAAATTCACTTTAAAATAGTCAAAGCATGTACATAGAAAGTGATGTTCACAAACTGTAGAACAGAGCTGTTCAAGGAAGAGATTCCTAATGGAAGTACTTCAAGCATAGCAGAAAGAAGCCAAACAGTAAGTCACTGATAATGGTAGAAACTTGGGAAAACCCCATCTTCTGTGGGTTTTTTGCATGCCTAGAGCTCTTCATAATTATAACTAACTGAAATTATTAACAGGTATATCACAGAGGGACTACACCCAGTACTACGATCATATCTCTAAGCAGCATGAGGAGATCTGTAGATCCATACAGGAGTTTTTCAAGAAACACATACAGTATAAATTTTTGGATGAAGACTGTAAGTATCTTGATGGTATCTGTGGGTATGCATCTCTGTCTTCATAACTGTTGCTTTCACAAGGCTTGGTTCTCTTTACCTTGGGGAGAGTCTGAAAGCTCTCGTGGCTACAGCACATGGAGCAGCAAATTACATTGGAATTACATTGGCAACAAAAAAACCCTGAATGAATAGGCTGGAGCTCTTCAAGAAAACACGAATGAGTGAAAGATCCCTTCAGAAGGCATAATAACTTTAAGGCTTTTTCCCCTTATACTTGAAAATCATTTTTATACCAGAAAAGCGAGGTAGGAGATCCTTGACAAAAGGCATTTATTAAGAAGAATACTTGTTTATAAAGATGTTGTCAGATGTTTGCTGCTGAATTATTGATGTATTCTTTGAATAAAGGATTTTAAAGTTTCTTTTCAAGAAGTTTTAATTATTTTTCCTAGAATATCAATGCACACCAGGTTAGGTGCTGAAACCTTTGAATAAAGGCCACAGTATTAGATGCATTTAATCAGCCCAAGTAAATTGTCTTGTTCTTTAGATGTGAAGTCCTTTGCAAATTTGATTTGAAATGGTTTTCTAACATGGTTTAGTGAGAATTGAATGGTGTTGCATTGTGATGAATGATCAATAGTGGTGAAGAACATGATGAAGAAATTTAAATCAGGTCTGGCGTGGACCAAACCTCAGCTTAGTAAAATCCATAAAACATAAGAATTTTCTGGCAGTTTTATTGTCATCTCTAAAGCTTTGAAAATTCAACCTGTAGGTGGGTTTTTAACATTATTAATTGTTTTACTGAGCCACCAGAGCAGTCAAATAGATCTATCCTCTCTGACTGTCTGAAAAGGTACCTTCAAGTGCCAGTCTGTGTTATATTAAAATTCTTAATAATTTGACTCTGCAGAGCTTCTTTATTTCAGTCCAGAAGAGTTGTCATGGACTGCTACTTGGAGAAGACCAGTGGAATCAGTACACTAATTTAATAAGTCCATAGCCTTAGATTTTGAAGTAAGATCAGTCATACAGATCTGGCATTCTGATTACTGCCTTTTAATTTTCCTCTGCGTTCCAATGTAATTTTAGCTGGTATGTAATCAACTGATAGATAAGAATTCAGGGCACTATTTTTGGAAATTGATGCCTAGATTTAGGCTCTGAAATGGCTATCTGGTGAACTGAAAGGTCTGAAATGTCATCTTATATAAAGGATGCCATCTGAGTTGCCTTGAGGAAAAAGGAGGTTTCAGGGCGACCTTCTGGGATGAAGATTTGTTAACCTTTTATTCTTAGGCACTAAATGCTGGTCCATCTGCAGTGAAATGCCACACAGAAAATGTTTTCTGGGTTTTTGTGGGTGGTTTTTTTTTTACCACATTTCATTTTTTCCCCCCATCATCTCCCTTGATCCACTGCCTGGTAGCATATGTGTTGTTAACAATGAAAATCTGGGTTTGCTTGTTTGTTTGCTTTTAAAAGGAAAGGTATTACAGCTTTTTTCCTGACTTCTTGTTTCATTGGGGATTTTGATGCTGTTTGCTCTGCTTTTTCCAGTTGGTCTGGTAGCATCTCCAGATGGAAGAGTTGAGTCAGAGCAGTTAAAGCATTGCAGAGTCAGAGCAGTAGGATAACAGATGGGTGAATGCTTTATAAATACTTCTAAATTATGTTAGAACCTTCTAAATACTTTGATAAGAGCCCAGTAAGAGCAGTGCTCTGGAGGTGTCGATACTGCAGAGCTGGGCTTTGGCTTTCCCTCTGTTTTGAGTAGTTTCTGGTGAAGTTTCACTACAGTCTCACTGGCACGGGACACTCCTGCTCTGAGGTGGTCCCTAAGGAGTTCAGGTTTTCTTCTTGTTCAGTGTTTGTGAGTGTCCTGAACCAGTCACCAGTGTGCAGTCGGTCTGAATTCCAGCTGTGAATCCCAATAAATACCATTAGCCTCAGTGGTTGGCATGGGCTTGCTTTAAGCTGGCAGGCCTCACTATAGAAACCCTCAGATGAAAGGGATATCTTTGGGATATGACTAAGGACAGGATGTGGTACAGGCACTAAGTTCAGTTGAACAGCTGGAGAAGAGATCCTGGGGTTCCTGTTCTCCCCTTTGCGTTAATGACTGGCTTAGCCACTGAGGGCTTGTCTTCCTGGGAAAATGGAGCACTTAATCCTGGAGTGACTTTTACATTGATGCAACCAAGCTTGTGCAAAAGCTGTGTGGATTTTTAGGCTGCATGGTAAAAACCAGCTACGTGCCTGGCTTTGGCTTTTGGAGTTGTGGTTTGCCCTTAGCTCAGCCAGCTTCACATGAAATGTCAGATTAAGCTTTACATGCATGGATGTGATTGGTCAACATCCCTGTTCCTGACAGGCAGCTTCCTGAGACTCAAGTGTTCTGCAGTCATATCCTGAGTTTAGTTTATCCACATGTATTGGGAAATCTCTTAGCTGAAATATTCCCTTATTAGTGAAGGAAGTAACAATACAGCATTTGTCTGAGGCTTTTCTAAATCTTTTTTTTTTCCCCTTTCTTCCTGCTAAGCTGGTACAGCTTTTGCATGTAGCCATGCCTGAATGCTTCCCTGTTGATTCCCTAGCTCAACAGAAAGACAACTCAAAGATTTGTTTAACCATACAGAACAGAAGCTGATTGAAAGCTGCATATAGAGAGTCATGTGTAATTAAGCCAAGGGCAGGAACAACAGTGTAGCCAGGCAAGGCAGCTTTGAGTCAGTCACTGAGTGGTAACGGGGTTGTTTGCAGGAGTTGTTGATATTAATTAGGTGTGCTGTGTGTGCTCTGGGTGACATCAAACAACGGCCATTTCACTGCACCACCCTCTTTGTTCCTACAACTTGTTTGTCTTGTTAGCTGCTGAAATCCTAATGTCTGTGGAGCAGGAACTTTCTCTTATTAAATGTTTGTGCAATATCCAACACAATGGAGTCTTGACTGAAATGTCTCTGTTCTGCTGTAAACAAAACAGGGTAATGTCAAAGATAAGCTCTCTGGGCTAAGAGTTTATCAAATATTCTTCACTGGGGGAAAAATCAACAGAAGAAACCAGCATTAAATGGAAAAACCTAGCAGCTGATTTCCCAGTGCATTAACAGTAGTTCTTGAAATGTTTCAGCTCCCTCTTAGAAATGTACCCAATTCTGGCTTGCAGTTCTTTAGACATACTGACTTTGCAGATTGTGCTGTGTACACAAGTATCTATTCAGATTTAGACATCTTCTGTGAAATTATATATCTTTTATAATTAACTTTTTTTTTCTCCTTTTCAGTTGTTTTTGATGTGTACAGAGACAGCCGGGTAAGTGAACAATATGTAGTATACCATTGTTTCTTCTGTGGAAACATGAAATGCTACAAAGTTCAAGCAAGTAATAGCTTCCTCTTCCTAGAAGTGGTCCTGGAAAAAATAAAACCAACCAACCAAATAAAAAAATCCCACCAAAGCAAAAACCCCAACCAAGCAAAAAAACACCAAGCAAAACCCTAAGACCAACTTGATGTTGCTCTGTTCCACAGGTCTTTTTCTATGTTAAACACTGTCTACAGTAGGAGAATAATAGGATTAGGGGTGTAAATATGTCTGTGCCAGTGACATAATTATTTAGTTAGTATCTTCCAGAGAAGTTGTCTGTCCTAAAGCACAGAACTTTGGCTTCAGCTGCAATTTGCTCAGTTCTGTGAATGTACAAAAGGCAGCTTAGTTTTTGTTATGACATGGAGAGTCCTTGATGCAGTAATTTAGAGTAGAATAGACGATTTCAGTTGGAAGGAACCTACTGGTCATCAAGTCCTACTGCGTGACGAATTCAGGGCTGACCAAAAATTAAAGCATGTAGTTATGGGTCATCTTCTCAGGCACATGGTGGGATTCTTGGGGCTGTCCTGTGCCAGGTCATGAGTTGGACTCAGTGGCCTTGTGGGTCCCTTCCAAATCAGGATATTCTATGACTCTTTGATTAAGGGCATTGTAGAAATGTCTCTTAAACACAAACAGGTTTGGGGCGTTTTCTTTTAAGAGAGATATTTCCTCGGGCTTTATTTTTTTTCCCCCATGTGTTTTTTCACTACAGCATTTGAACTCATCAAAACTTATCCTTAATATTTCTTCAGATTATTCTTGTGAGATGGGAAAATGGTTCGTATATGGAAGTCTAGGGTTGGAGGGGATAATGGTCAAAAGAGGATATGAATGTGGTGTGCCCAGTTTGTGACAGTTGGAAGCCAGTTTTTTCTTTTCCAGCTGCTCCAGCTGTGATTCTGAGAGCTGGACAGATCAGAACCCTCAACATCCAGATAGTGATGGCATTGGGGAGAAACATCCCACCTCAACTATTTGAAAGACATGTTGGTGTAGTGCTTAGGGGTGTGGTTTAGTGGTGAGCATGGAGGTGCTGGTCTAAGAGTTGGACTTGATGATCTTGGAGAATTTTTCCAACCTAAACAATTCTATGAACTTCAGGTGCCAATATCAGAGTTAGTAACCTTGACTTCTAGTGTGAGCGGAGTATTTGGTCAGATGAATTGTGCTTGAAAGGCTCACATGTGTTGTTTTAAAAGCAACCACAACCAAAAATGCGTTGTGTATCCTTAAATCTCAAAACCTGATTTAGGGAATCATAACCTGATTTTGAGAATCACATTACTGCATGAAAAGTAAGTGTTTAGATTATGGGTTTTTTTCCAAATCCTAAACCAGAAATGCAAAACCAATGTCTACATACTTTTGTTATATATGCTTGAGTCTCACTGTTTGACTTGTTTATAGCTATGGGATTGGAGAAAGTCTTTATTACAGTTGAGTTGGGTGTATTGGGAGTAAGTCCTGATTCTCATTTTGAATGTTGCTGAACTATTTTATAATTGTGTAATAGTAAATCATGCCATAGTTTACAAAACAGGAATGTGTCTCAGTGGAAAGCAACGACTGTACTGTTTCTCAGCCCAACTTTTAATGTGGGTACCTAAAATGAGGCTGTGGGCTGGAGCAACCGTGCTCTAATGGAAATTACCTGCCCAGGCTCAGAACGACAGACGTGAGGATGCTGTCAGGGGAAATGAGGAGCAGCGCTTGAGCATTGAACCACATTCTGCCGTTGGGTGCTCTGCCTCATAGCTGAGGCATGAAGACAGATTATTTAAGTAAAAGGTTTCAGCCTGTGGGATCTCAAATGAGCAGTGTTTCTTCATCTGTCAAGATAAAATATATCTGTTTGTAGATTTCTCTTCTCTTGGTGCCTTCTACCCTCAGGTCTTACAAACTGCCAGATAGCCCTTTGTGTGTCAGATGCTCCTCCTTTCACACATACTGTTGTGGTTTGCCAACTGTGTTATTCATTGCTCCCCTGGCGTGTGAGTTACAGGCAGCAAAAGAATATTGTGAGCATGATTAATTTCCAGAGCCCGTGCTCCTCATCAGGCTGGTTGCACAGCAACCTCACCTACAGAAAGAGAGAAATGTTCACTGTCTGCTTGTTTTAAATTCTTTAAATATTCAGCTTGGAGAAGCAGGTTGTTGTTTGATATGGTTGTGAATGACAGCAGCCCCCTTCCCACCTCGCTTTAGTTGCTTTAGAGACTGTTGAGAGTTGGCTGCCACAGGTCCTGCTCGCTGAGTTGGAAGTGGGAGTTCACAAAAGCCTGAGAGTCGGCTCTGCTGTTGCTCTTTGCTGTCTCCCAGGTGGGAACAACAAACCAAGTTCAAGACAAGTCACTGTGGCAAGACAGAGCAATGCAGGGAGTGGCTCCAGACCGCGGCTGGCTCACATCTCTTGTTAACGAGCAGAGCTGTGCGTGTGTCTGTGCCTTGTGAGCATTGTCACTGTGCAAAAAGGTGCAGCTGGAGTTAGGGAGATGTAACAGTTCAGTTTGGGAGATGTAACAGTTCAGTTTGCATTTTATCTGTCTTTAACTTCCTTTAAACAGGCTTTGTCACGGGCACTTCCTTTCAGCGCCCTGCTGCTTAATGCCTCAGTAAAACAAAGCATGAAGCTGACAGGGTGTGGTAAATCTTTTGATTCCTTCTTTTAGGATGAGAAAAAAACACCATATAGTACAAGTTGGGGGATTTTTTCCCCTCCACTTACTTGCAACTTTTTTTTCCTGGCTTGTCCATTTCTGTGCTCCCGTATGACAAAGATTACTAATAGCAGGCAGAAGATAGCAGATAAATAGCCTTACTACTGCTTTTTAGATACCCAGTGCAAGTCATCTGAAACTGTATTTAAATCATGACATTGCATGTAAGACTTGAGAGAGCATTTAATCTTCAGAAAAGGCAGTTTGGTTACTGACCCAGAGTTGCATATGCTCCTTTTAATGAGCCCAAAAAGGGACACTTACTTTGTTTTGCCGCTTCTTATCAATTTCAGCTACCAAAGCTCAGTGCAGATTTAAGACCATCTCAAGGAAACAGCTGTTACTGTAGATGGTACACTGCTGGTTGCAGGGGTGAAGAATCACTGCTGGGTGCTCACAAAAAAGGTGTCGCTTTCAGTACTCTCAAAATCAATTTTCAGTTTTTTCCAGGGTACATTTATTCTCTAGAGAAATGATCTTAATGTTCCTGCGAAAAAGCTGAGCTGGATGTATTTGGGCTGAAGAGGAATTTCTGTGAAAACCCTTCACAGGGAAGTATTAGGTATAAATGTTTCTGATCCAAGGAAAGCATCTCTGAACTGCTGAATGAACTTCACCAACCATTGCTACTGTCTGTGATTAAATTGGTTCATTAGCTTGTTTTTCTAGAGTGATAGAATGAGTCTAAACCCACAGATTCCTCCTCGTGCTGCCTTGGAGCTAACAAGACACCCCCAGTAGCAAAAGATTGCTTATAATGAGAATTTATGACAGCTTTTTGAGGAGGACCAGAGATGGGAAATGACAGCACAGCTTGCCCCAGTGGTGCTCTGCACTGATGGTGCCAATATTAGTGCAGAGGTATTGCAACTCAACCATGCAGATCTGGGCTTGTTCACCCTTCCAAAACAAATAAGAAACCACTCATGTCTGTGTCCCCCACTTTGCAGGTTTTTTTGTAGCTGTCTGGTTTCAGCACTGTTGTTTCCGTGCTTTGGCTTCTTAAAATGTGCTCTGTGAGAGCCGTACCCCGTGGACCTGCCCTGAGACAAACACCTGTGAAAGCCTGTGTGCAACCACAGGCTCCCTGCTGGGCTGCTGGCCCAGCTCCAGTTTGCAAGTTGTAACCACTGGTTTCATCTCTGCTGGGACTCCCCACACCTGCACGAGGAGCTCGCTGTGGATGGTAGCAGAGCCACCAGAGCATTTATGCTCTCTATCTCACAGGTTTCCATCATTTCCAGTTCCACAGTGTGTTAATGCCTGTGGGATAGCTCAGGTGGTGTGGGTGGGAGAGGCAGTCTCCATGTTACTCTCTGCCAACACTTCAAAAGCATCTTTGTGAGTTAGAAACCAGATGGCTGTAGTGTAAATAATTGAATGTATTTGCTGTTTATATCAAGATAGGCAAGATCTTTTAAAGAAAGAAGATCCTTCAGAGATGAAGGAAAGGAGGAGAAAGCAAAATGAGTGTTTAGTAGTTACACAGTCTTCAGGTTTGTTTTCCAGTTCCAGTTGATCTTTATAATAAACACAAGAAAACTCTTCAGCCCGGCTTATGTTACTGCAGCCTTTTCCTTCCCTTTTTGATAGAACTGATTTCTTCCAAATTTAATACTTATGTTGCAGATTTTTACTAGCAGCTGTAGTCATATTTCCTTATAATTTATTACAATGTTTTTGGGCAAGAGAAGATACAACCCCTAGCACGGGGCTATCTCAAGGTGACTCAACACAAGCTATTTCTTCTTCCCCCACACACCTCTGTTTCTTCTAGTACGTCTTGTTAGTCTCTGCTTTCATTTTTCAGTTGTAAAGTGGTTGTGCTGTTGTGCACACTACCACAACTGTTGGGAGCACAGATGTATTAAAGATGAGGTAGAATTTACTGTGGACTACTAGTAATGGCTATATTAATAGTGTCTTTAAGTTATTCTTTATTTATCTATATCTGTACAGCATCTTTGAGCTTTCATGAGCCCCACTAACATTTTGCAGACCCTGCTGTCTGTTTTTAGGGTCCCTTCTAAGACCAAGAACAGCAATTTTTACAGGCTGCTGGATGGTACAGCATTGCTGAGGTGGTTTTTAATGGAAAGCAAAATCTCTTTTTGGGTAGTTTGGGGTTTTTTTTTTGCTTTTTTGGTTGTGTTTTGGGTTTGGGGTTTTTTTTGTGGTTTTTGGTTGGTGCTCTCCCCTATTCTTTGTTCATTCTCTCTGGGGATCTTGGTGGATCATGGGGATTAGCCAGAACCTACTGTGGGCTCATCTGAAAGCACCTGGCATAGAACTACACTGAGTTTATTTGACCTCTGTCTGATCTTCTGTTTAAAAAAAAGTTAAAGTAAATTGGTACATCATAGCTTGCTGTGATATAAAACTGTACAAGGTAAAGGATGTTAGAATATTTTAAGTGCTTAAAACCACGTAGTTTCAATTTTGACATCTTTCTATCTAAAGACCAAGCTTACTACAATAATCTAAGTATATATATATATTTTCTGATTTTTTTTTTTTGTTTTTGTTTTTGTTTTGTTTTTGTTTTAATTGTGTGGTTTGCTTTAATTCTTCTGTGGTTCCTTTGCAGGGTAAGATTTGGTTAATAGATTTTAACCCATTTGGTGAAGTAACAGACTCCCTGCTCTTTACATGGGAAGAACTCACCTCTGGGAAAAACTTGAAAGGAGACCAGAGTGAAGGGGAAGCAGCAGAACAGGTGAGGGAGGCTGGATAACATCCAACAGGATTTATGGCCTTATTTTTTTCTTTCTTTTGCTGTTATAATCAAACTGTGATGGAAACCCCACTGAAGTAAATGGAGCTCCTTAACTTGTGAAATGTAGACTCTTTGTAAGTAGAATCTACCTTAGTAGTTAATCTCAACAAGTATCACCTGCTAGTTTTAGAGGCCTGGAAGGGAATTTTTAGTTCAAACAGTACAAGCCCATATTGCAACTTTGACCCCATTGCAAAGAAGAGGCCCTGGAACTTGCTTTTACACAGTTTTGATGCACTCCATTCAGTTTTTCTTTAAATCTGTTACTTTTCTATATAATCACTTAAATTTCTGCTTGGTTCCTGATATCTGTCATGCAGTTTCCCACATCTCCAGTTTTATGCCTGGGGGGACACAAGCAGAAGCTTAACTTCTGTCTCTTCCTCATCTGGAATACCCTCAGGGAAGCCTTGTCCTCTGGTTGAACTCACTGGACTTGCAGAGCAGGGCTTTTCCATCCCTCTCCCAAGCAGCATTTCCTCTGTAAAAACAAGTAACTTCCTGTTAATACAGAGAGGGAGGGATAGTCTTTATTTTTTGTATTCCAGCTTTTTTTTCTCACTGCATCTTGAGACAGAGTCCTCACATCTTAATGAGTCCTTGGACAGCTTGATAAGAGATAAAGTGGTGTTAGTGAATCTTGGGAAACGCTTGGTTGTTTTCTGAAGAGAGACGCCAGGTCAGTGTGGGCTTTTCTTTATTTCCTAGCTGTTGAGCTGCATTAGAGGTCACTGAAATGACAAACTTCACTGAGCCGATTTCAACATCTGAGAGTTTCTTTAGTCCTGTGGCCCTTCCCATAACACAGTGACAGGGAAACACCACTCCAGGCTGTCATTCAGGCCATTGTCTCTGTCTCACCGTGGGGCTGTTGCTGTATGAAAACCCATTCCATGAAACCTCCTGCTAAAAGCTGTGTCTCCTTTGTTAAAACACACTCCCAATTCTTGAGCTGCCTGTGGGACACGTGAATTTTCATTTTGGGATTTCTTTTTCTCAGTGCCAGATGCTTTACACAGTTTTCTGTAGTGCAAGCCTGAATGAAAAGTAGAATAACTTGTCTTCATGTTTCATTTTACATCCAGTCACATAATCTGGTGTGAAGTTACTGATCTCTCTTTAAAATGAAGCTGTTTATTGCTGTACAGCTGGCAATTGCATGGCATGTCAATGTGTTGAGCTGAAAATTATATTAGTCCCCAAAAACCGTTGCTACAATTGAGCATTTAGAGATACTTTTGGCCCTCTAATAGACGTATTTTTTCCTTCAGTAAGTAAATTGGGTGGAAAGCTTAGAGTATAATTTCGGTAAGGTTATAGTTGCAAATGTGTTTAAACAGGGAAACTGTGAAGACACGTTTAGGGATTCCATCAAAAAGATTTTCCTCTCTCTAGATACATAGATAGATACTATTGCCCAAAGTTCTTTATAGCTCCATTATTCCAGTACCGTCATATGCATGAGTTTATTAAATACATTAATAATTGATACATTGTTGAAACTTTAAAGTGAGCTAATGAAAGCCATTAGTTGGCTGTTTAACATGTTTAACATGTTTGACATTTTAAATTGCTCCTAAGTGGGCAGAGGTTTTATAAGAAAGCTACAATTTTTAGAAAGCGCAAGTTTAGTCGAATGAGTGCCAAATAAACTCATTGGCAATGTGACTCAGTCTCACGGAGGAGTTCCAGAAACATTTCTAGCTTTATTCATGTCCACTGTTCTTGTCTTATCTCTGGTGTCTTTTCCAAAGGATTATCCAGTGTTCCGTTGTACGAACAGCAAAGTCACCGTGCAGCCCAGTCCCTACTTGAGCTACCGACTGCCCAAGGACTTTGTGGACCTTTCCACAGGAGAGGATGTTCACAAATTGATTGACTTTCTTAAACTGGTAAGAAGTAGCAGAAAAAATCTCTGACCTTCCACCTTTGTCAGATGGAAACACCAAAGTCCCTGGAACTGTGCTTTTGTAACTAACAAAGAGTACATAATTACAGAAAAAGCAATGTATGAAGCCATCACAAAATGTATTGTTGGGTTACTTGTTTCTGAAGTGATGAAGAGCAAGCTTTCATACTGTTCTCACTTCGGTTAATTAATTTTATTTTTATGGGAAGCAATGAATGTAGTTTGACAAATCTTACTGAAGGACTGAGCTGTTTCCTTTCATATTGAAATGTAAATATGTATGTAGTATGAATGGAAATGTGCTTTTTGAACGCCTGGAGCTAATGCTTTTAACTTTCAATGTTTTTTATTTTTTTCTTTAAGAGTTAGAAGACAAATATATTAGGGAAAACCATGAAAGAGTTGTTCTTTTTTCAATCCACTTTGTTCTTTTGATGCACAGTGACATGAAAACATGACATCAGGGAAGGGGGGGCAGGTTACCTGCATCTGGATCACTGACTCTTGCCCACCACCATTATATTCCATGAGTTAATGGGCAAGGCAAATCTTGTTCTTTACTGGAAATAAAATCGTATAGTTTGGGATGAGAGAGAGGGTTGATATTACTCTCTTCCATTTGCTGGAAACATTATCTCTTACTGTTCCAAAAAATGGCTTAGAAATGCAGTCACTGTCTAATCCATTGTATCTGGAAACTTTTGTCATGATTTATTAGTGCTCTTACTTCAGATAACTGCATCCTAACATTATGAACTCTTCTGTTCTGTTGACAGAAAAGAAATCAGCAAGATGATGACTGAGGTACCCAGAAGCATTACATTGAATTACAAGCAAGAAATGTGGCAAAAGCTGTATTTAGCATAACTATTAAACTGTTGATTTAAAGAAAACCTGCTTTTTATAGTCAATGAAAGAACTGAAGAGCTGTTCATCCTCTCTGTCTGTTGGTTTATACAAAAGTGTAGAAAAGCTTTTTCAGGGAAACACAGAAGGTCAGAGTGAGTTCTCACTGGATTCCAAGTGCAAAGAAGCAACAACCTGAGTGCAGCTGAACGACTGCTTTCCCATCTCATAATGTGAAGATTGATGCCACTGAGCTACGCCTTTGGACTCCCCAAAGTCCAAAGTGTAAATATGACAACATGCAATGCTTGTCCGGTAAAAACATGGAGTATTCTCTGAATTTAGGCACAGTCTTGCTTAAAATGTAGTCACAAAGAAAAAGGAATGTACATTTTTATCTGTAGTAACCTTTTAAAATTGTAAATTGGTTTTGTTTTGGGAGCACTTATCATCCTTTATGTAAAAAAAAAAAAAATTAAAAATGGAGAAGGGATTTTTTCTTTGTTACAAGGGCTAATATTTCATTTCAGATAACAGCTATAGCTATAGTAGACTACTTAAGGTTTGAAAATTTTACATATTGGGAATTTGAAATTCTGAATGCATTTCAAGTAAAGTAATATTTTCAAGTTGCTAAAGCGACAAAATTCGTTTAACTTCACCAAATTTCATTTCATTTTCATAGTAAAGCTTTCTTGAAACCTGATTTTTTAACATGATTACATACTAGACATCATCTGTGACTTTAATATATGTAGTTAACAACCTATAATTTTATATGCAGACTCAGTTTTGTTTCTTTTGTGTCACATCTCTGAATTTCTTAAGAAAGCAATTACTCTTTCAGCTCTTAAAATTCTGAATTCATTTGGTTCTTCATGTTTTTTGTATAAAGGGAAGCTTGGCTAAATTTCTGGAAACAGAAGCTCTTGTTACCAATTGCTGTTGTTTGGGAGGTGGGGGAGGACAGTTTTAGGTGAATCACCAGCTGACTTTTGGATATAGGTGTTTGCATGGCATCAGGAATTTATTAACAGTGCAGAGTTCCCGTTGAAAGGACATTTGGAGGTTCATAACCCCTGGAAATTGGTTCCTATTTCAAACCAGTTATGTGATACACTCTGTGTGTGTGTGTGTGTGTGTGTGTGTGTGTGTGTGTGTGTGTGTGTGTATATAAAGCTGTTTGTGTTTCTTTGCCTTGCTTTTGCTGTCAGATTGGAATGGTGCTTGATTACAATCTGTTCTTAGATGTTAAATCTGAGCTAAGATGTTAAATTATTACTTACTGTCTTTATTTAGCTTCACTTTTGAATGAAAACTTACTTGAGTTAAAGATTATGCAGATTAAGAATCCCGTTCTACAACACACATTGGTGAAACATCACAGATTAAAGCTCCTGGAGTCAGAACAGGTCTGCCCCACCTTTGAATTTGTATTCAAATTAGATTATCATTAACTCAGGGCTGGGCTATACCTAATCCTGCCACACTGCAGAACTTTGGATGAGTGTTTCTCAAATTTGAGTTTAATGTCTCCAAATTGGGCAGGAACTTCAAGGTGTAAAAAATTAACAACGCTGTCCTCTTTCTTTTAAAGTTTCTAGCCATAACTTAAACTGTTGTGATGATCTAACCACATTTCCTTTACACAGATGATGCCTGGAGCTTCCAATAGATTTATAAATGCTTCTGAACTACAGAGTATTGTCTTTAAAAACACAGTTGTAGTTTAAAGCTGGAAGATAGTTTCCCACCTCTTCCATGTGGGCTCTACAAATTAATTTACTGTTTTCTCAGCTGTCTTTGCTGACTGTTCACCTGAACATATTTGGTGATGGGACCAGTTTGATGGGACCCTGTGTGCTCTGGAGTGTCCCTTTAGGTGGGTAGGCTGGCGTTTTTCTCTTCTGTGAAATGCTGACAGATGCCCAATCTGAATTCATGGGCTGCTCAGCCAAGTTATCCAACACTGATAATGAACTGTAGTTTAGAGTTGCAGGAACTTGTCCTGCTTCCTGTGGGCTTAGTCGTAGTGAAGAACCATAAAAGATAGCAGAGCAAAAATACTGGTCCCATGTTCAGGCCCTGGTATGGAAACAATGCCCAATATAACAATATGATCTACACGATCAGGTCCCCCAAAATACCATATCCGTACAGTTTAAAGACATACTTTAGATGTACTTTGCTTTTTTCCCTAACTCCAGGTAACCAGACAGTGAATTTTGTTTGTCTATAAATGAAAGATTCCTCTTCTAAAAGAATTTTCACTCCATGTGTCCTTTTGATCTCCTAGGATAATTAACAAACATATTCCTTTTGGGGAGCTGAGGGAGCTAATGTTGGTAGATTAAAAGTGCTTCAGATCAATTTTACATTGAATAGTATACGACACTTTTCTATTTCATCATAAAAGCAGTTTCTGCCTCTAGCCATCGTATACAGAAGTTTGAAAATACAAAATTCCAACTGTTCAGGTCCTTGTTCATGGAATTAATTATATCATCAGCAGTTGATGAGTAAGGGCCAACTATATACTATATATTCTTAATTATATGCTTAAAACACAGTGTAAAGATGCTTGCAGTCTCATCTAGATGACAAACAGAAGTTTTAGAGGGAGATAACATGCAATCATTTTATACAGATGCTGTGCCTGCCAAACCCTGCAGAAGTCTGGCTGTGTCTGATGGCTCCAGCAGTGAGATTCAGTTCTTGGGCTGCAGCTCTGCCAAGGAAAAGTCCTCATTGTTTCACAGCCAATACTTGTAATGTTTAATCTCCCAGATGGATAGTTGGGATCAGGGTTCCTGTAACCCTCTAAGTAGCAGTTATTAACATGTCCCAGCTTAGTTCAGGGTTTAGAGTAACACCCCTGTCCTTCTGGGCTTCAGACTGTCCATTCTGTTCGTTCTCTTTTGACTTTTCTTTCTCTGGTGGTGTCCATGTCTTTCCTCATCCCCCAGCCTCTTATTTAGATAAATGTTAAGATCAGAATTGGCAGTAGCAGCAGCATGGATAATACTGATCTGAATTTTAAAACCTCTCCCTATCCACTTTTCCCTCCCTCTTACAAAGACATGTTTTTGAGTGGTGCTCTATAATACCTAAAAAACCCCCTAAACCCTAAAAGTAGGGGAGTAGTATCCAGGTCCAAGTCTCAGTAAAATCAGTAGCACTTGTTGGATTCTGATCACAGCTTGTAAAAATGCACATACCTGCACCTGACACCCTTAGCTAGAAATCTCTTGTATCTCATTGTAATGTACTCACCTATTGCTCATGTCCAGGATGCAGAAAAAGGTACCCTGTGAGATGCAGTTCAGGTGCTCACTCGGGCAACAGAGACCATTACACACTCCTGGCTTCAGGCTTTCAGGTGAGCATTGCCAGGTGCAAGGACCCCAAAACAGACCAGTGGCAGTGTGGAGATAGGTAATAGCATGGCACAAACTGTGTAAAAATCCTTCTGTACCTTTGTGCATGGCTGAGTTCAGCTTTCACAGACTGTCCCAAATTTGAAGTGTCAAATAGCCAGAGAGAAGCACAGGGTGTTTGTCAGTGAGCATAAATAGGCAAATCAGTTTGGCAACTGGTTATTGATTTCAACCTTAGAGGCCAAAAGTATGAATTCTAGTTGTGTTTGGACACATCTTACATTTTGGACATTAGTTCAAGAAATAATATTGAACTAAAATACATAATTTTGGCCAAGAGGAGATGGACCTAAAGTGTAACACAGAAACAGACCATAGTGCTTTTCATTCGTGAAGGACACTTGGTAACACTGATGTTTAGAGACCTAATAAATCTACCTTAGCAAAAGCTTGTGTGCATGTTGAATTAACAGTGTCTTCTGAATTTGATAACCTGTGTAAAGAGAAAATCTTCAACTTGCGGTCATCCTGAAATTATATAGAGCTAAAATAAGACTGGTGTATTTTGTGGAGACTTGAAACTTTCTCAAAGCTATCTCAAAGATACAGAGCCCTTAAGCAGTTACATGTTACAGGATTTTGTAGTAGTAATGACATTGGCACTGCAGTAAGTGTAGTTTGGGGTTTTTTGGTTCTTTCTTTTGGGGAGGGCAGACTGGGGGAGGGAGGTATCCTGCTATATTTCTTCATGTGAACTATTGCAGCAATGTACTACCTGGGTATCAATAGTGCTTTGATTGCTGTAAGGTCCTCTCAACAGCTGGCCAGGCTTCTTCCAAGGATGTGTTTTGGCAGCTTGTAGGGAAAGGTTGGTTGGCTGGTTGGTCATAAACACTGGCTGCTCAGAACCTTTCTTCAGGGAAGGATGCTAGTTACAGCTGAACTTCCAGGAGAGACCTGTGGCTCCAAAACAGCATTACTGTCCAAAAGAAAGAGAATAATCAATACTTGTTGTTTTTAGTCTTCAGGGCTCAAATCCAGCTGGTGGAGGGGCTTGAAATTTTGGGTTCTGTCTAGGCTTCTGCTATGAAACTGTGTCCTGACAGACTGTAGCACTTCATTGACGTAAATGAATTATTCATCAGAGCTGGGACTCTTAAGATCCAGGAAGAGAGAATGAGCAACATGTGAAGCTAAAACATCTGTACACCAGAATGTGGAATACACAGGAGGAGCTCAGTGTCAGGATGTGTCAGGAATGATTGATGTGCATTGCAGTGACTTTGGGAGATAAACGGCAGCACTGGATCACAGACCTGCCGCTCAGGAAAGGCTGGAGGCACTATGCTGAACACCAACACTGTATTTCTAAAGCTTGGGAATCACAGAATGGTTTGGGTTGGAAAGGACAGTTGAATGCCCTCTAGTCCTTAAACACTTCCAGGAATGGGACAACCACAACTTCTCTGGGCACCCAGTTCCTGTGTCTCACCAACTTCATACAGAAAAATTTCTTCCTTAATGTCAGTCTAAACTGACCCTCTTTCAGTTTAAAGCTGCTGCCCTTTGTCTTGTCACTACAGCCCCTGGTAAAAGTCTCTCTTTATGTTTCCTATAAGCCCCTTTTAAGTACTGAAAGGTTGCAACTTGGTCTACCCAGAACTTTCCCCTGCTTTCCCCATCTCCCTCAGCCTTTCCTCAAAGGAGAGGTGTTCCAGCCCTGGGATCCTTTTTGTGGCCTTCCTCTGAACTTGCTCCAACAGGCCCATGTCTTTCCTGTAGTGGGGACACCAGAGCTGGATCCAGCACTGCAGGTGGGGTCTCAACAGAGCAGAGCAGAGGGGCAGAACCCCCTTGATCAGCTGCTCATGGTGCTGGGGATGCAGCCCAGGACATGTTTGGCTTTCCAGGCTGTGAGTGCACATGTCCAGCTTGTGCCCAACTTTTCGTCCACCAGTATTTCCAAATAATACTTGAGAATCTGTTGGGAAAGTGCCGAACATGGGAAGACTTGAGAGTCAATAGAATTTTTTCCAGAGGACAGTTTGTATTTCAGAAGGTACAGGGTTATTTTAGAGCTGACTGTTCTGGGTTGCAGTCAGGCTTATTTGAAGTGGTTAAAACTTTAAAAGTCAGAAGTAATTCAGGGGAAAGTGGCCGTGGAGCTGGCATTTGGTGCTTTGGAGAAAGCAGGGAGATGAGAGAAGCAGAATAAGGACCTGAAAAGGCAGTTTTGGTAAGTGTGGGTGTCAATGCCTGGGTCCATTTGGGAGAGGTGGGTGGGATAACTGAAGAGAGGTGCTTTTTTAATGGCCCGTCAGCGATGTCCTAATGTGAAGGGAAAATGGCACAGCAAGGGCTTGTAAGGATCAATCAAAATGAAAACTGCGGAAATCTGAAGGAAAGGCACATGATTAAGTGTGAAAAAATGAGTGGATGGAGAAAAAATGATGGATGATTCAGAGAAAACTGATGCTGTTAATGTTTTCTTTGCCTCACTATATTCTTTTTCCTTTTTTCAAGGAAAAGAAGAAATGAAGTAAATTAACACAATTTAGCAGAAAAACTGCACTTGGAATGGCTATTGCTATGAAGCCAGAGAGGGCATTGTGAGACCACTATACATTTTATTTCAGGGTCTGTATTTTTCCATAGCTTCGCTCATGGCTGGAGCAGTGAAATAAATAGCCCGTATAAAAATCTGTGGTTGGCAGTGACTTGAGAATACACTCAGGCACTTTGGAGGTTTGTATCAGAATTCGAAATGGCCATAATACACAGGAAAAATGGCCTGAAATAATGAGAAGAAATTTGATAAAGGCGAGTGCAAAGAGCTGTAGTTAGGAGGAGAAATCAGACATTCGAGTATAAATGGGCGAGAGCTGGCAGAGCAGCAGGGCAGTGGGAGTGGATAAGTTACAGTAGAGACCATTAAATGCAAGGTGATAATAAGCTGTTGGGGGAGTAAAAGGCAGGTGTCATTCTGGGCTAGGAGGAGAGAGGGATGGAAAAAATGAGAGATTATTTTGTTTGATGAGAGGATGGTGTAGTGAGATGTGTCGCTTTAGGCACAATGTTGCAAGAAATATGTCGGTCATTGGAGAGCGGCCAAAGATTGATTAAAGAATCACAGAATAATTCAAGTTGGAAGGGATTAATAAAGATCATTGAATCCAGCTCCCTGCTCGTCACAGGATTACCTAAAACTAAACTACCTAAAACTAAAATGGGTGACTGAGAGCATCGTGCAGACCCTCCTTGAACGCCGTCAGGCTTGGTGCTGTGAGCACTTCCCCAGGGGGCCTCTTCCAGTGCCTGACCACCTGCTCAGTGAAGAGTTCAGACTGGACAACATCCCCAATGCAGCTTCTTTCCATTGCCTCATGTCCTGTTGCTGGTCACCAGAGAGGGGAGACCAGCACCTCCACCGTCCCCCTTGAGGGAGGTGCAGGCTGTGATGAGGTCTCTCCTCAGCCTCCGCTTCTCCAAGCTGAACAAACCAAGTGACCTCAGCTGTTCCTCATAAGCCTTGCCCTTGAGACTCCTCACCATCTTGGTCACCCTCCTCTGGACATACTTGAATAGTCTGATGTCCTTCTTACATTGTGGTGCCCAAAACTGCCTTCGACTTGAAGTGAGGCCCCCCAGTGCAGAGCAGAGCGGGACAGTCCCCTCCCTTACCTGTCTGATGATGCTGGGCCCGATGCATCCTAGGATGTGGTTGGCCCTCCTGGCTGCCAAACACATTGTTGACTGCTATTCCACTTCCCATAGTTATGTAGATTCATAAGATCCCCCTGAGCCTTCTCTTCTGTACATGGATCACTCCCAGCTCTCTGCCTTTCCTCACAGGAGAGATGCTCCAGTGCCAAACAGATTTCTCCAAGGAGCACCCCTGAGCTGGAGAACAACTGTGAACTCAAATTGCTTAGAAAAAACTACTGTAACCATGAAATACGTTTTTCTAACTGCACTGGATGTCAGGCTCTAATCGCAGAAGGAACAACTTGGCCTGTGCTACCATCTTTGAAGGCCTGTGCAGGGTCAAAGGCAGCAAAGGGTCCAACCTGCCTTCTCTGGCTGCGTTTTCCAAGTTATTGTCTGCTGCTTCTGTGACAGCAAGATGCCCCTTGTGTCCTGGTTTTGGGGTCAGGAATGCACTAAGAGCTGCTTCCAGTCCCTGCTGTTCCACTGTTATGATCCAGTTTTAAGGTTCTTAGAAACGCCTCTGCCCGAATTAAGGTGCAAATGAGACCATATGCCAGAGACAATAGTAAAGGTTTATTTGATGGTAACTATATGAGAGAGAGAGAGAAAGAAGTATTTGATAAGAGGAAAAGAGAGAGAAAAAGGAAAGAAGTAGAAGATAGGTGGGGGGACAGAAAGAGTGACAGAATAAGGAAAATATCCACTCCGTGGATCCCAACGTTGTCCATTGACCCTGTCCAGCTGGTCTTGGTGGTGAAGGTCTCCCCCAAAAAGCACAGAATCCGATGGGTATATATGCTCGGGCTAGGTGGGCATGTCCCCCAGGGGGAGAGGGGAGGCAGTCTCTCACAGCAGACTCTGGGTCTGTTGCATCACGCGCAGTCCTGTGGGACAGAGCCTCTCACGTGAATGTCCCGTGGATGTGGCCTGTGGAGCTGGGGGTTCCACAGCTGGGCCGGTTTGTGCAATCGGAGGATGGGTGTTTATTGCCTCTCACCAGAGGTTGCACCACGCACCGAAAACCTCCTCCTTCCCCCTCTGTTGGGGGAGTCTGTGTAAACCTGTCTTCTGTGAGCTGTGCTCTCCCCCATCCCAAACTCAGTGCAGCTGGTGATTTTGGCCTTTTGTGGATGCATACTTTTCCCTCAGCCTGAGGTGATTGAACAATAGGTTTCCCCTTACCTAATCTTAGCAGTTTGACTTCCAGTTCAAAGTCCCAGTCTTCAGAGAGGCTTCTTCTGTTGCAGCTTCTTTGTCATGAACAAAACTTTCAGTGTTTGAGGCATGAACTATTTTCAGTCTCTGACATCCATAAATTCATGTTTCTTCCCATCCAGGACTGCTTCGGCACTTGCATGGGCATTTTGGCTAATTATTGCCTGCTGCTCTTTCAGCACGCACCTGCCACTTGTACCCTGGGTCCAGGGTCAGGAAGGCCTTTTTTTCTCTGTGAGTTTTTTGCTCATGGGATAGTTCGTTGTTATCACAAGAAAATGTGATTTGTTAGAAAAGGCAAAATCTGACTTCTTCAATGTGGGAAAAGGGGCTGAGCTCTGTGTTGTATCTAAAAGAAATCAGCCAATACATAGCAAAGATGAGCAGGGAGAGCCTTCAGAGGAGAAAATAATCCAAGCCCTAAGGCAAACTACAACGAGAGTCTGGGGAATCTGCAGGAATAATGTTGATTATGCTCAGTCTTAATTGAGACCCTTCCTCATCCTATTCCCTCACTTTCCATATGGTGTGAAAATTTCTGCCTTATCCAGTGAGACAACCCTCCCCAAACTTCAGATCTCACCTGGGGATGCCGTGTGCCCTTTCAAAGTGGTATCCATGCTTGATTTCACTGATTCCAGGTGGAAGCCCTCAGTGCTTTCCTATCTCTTTTGGGGGTGTGGTGGTTCAGCCCTTCTCAGTGCACAGGGCTGAAGAGGAGAGGAAATTCAGCTCCAGCACTGGGTTTGGATTTGGGTTTTCTCCCTTTTCCAGGAGGCGATGATCCACAGTGAGAAGTCAGCCAGAGTCCAGGAATAGCAGTTTGTCTCTCATAGAAACCATTTGATTGGCATCACTGAGCTGCAAAAAGACCCGGTGGGCTTGGTGGCAGATTCTGATCGCCTGGAGGCAGGTTTTTCAACCTCATCTCACAGCAAGGGGAAGAAAGCTCCTCTGGTATCCTTTGTACTTGCATACACCTGGGAAAGGGATAGCAGATCTTTTGAAAAGGAGATGGAGAATGGGGTCATGCACGTAAAAGGGAGGGAAGTGTCTGCAGAAAGGCCTCTGTCGCAAAGTGTTTGCCCTTTGGGATTTGGTGTTCTTTGGAGCATGAATACCCCCAGAAAGATGCAAAACAAAACAAGTATGATGGAATCATACATCATGGATCTCCATTCTTCCATTTTTAACCTAATTTGATCAAGAGCTTTCTTAAGCATATTAAATATCATGAAAACAGGCAGCTAGGTAGAAAGATGGGCAAGAGTGAGATGCTCTGAAAGCCCCTCCCTGCAGGAAAGGCTGCAGTGGTGGTTTCTGTAGCAGTGGGTAAGGAATCCATGAGAAATACGTATTGCAAATGTCCTGAGGGCAGGAACACCTTCAGCACAAATTTCTTTTATGAGTCACTATAGAAATAAACCCCCAAATCCAAGTCTGCACAAGCCCTACCTACATTCTGCTGCCTTGCAGGTAAACTGCAAATGAGTTTGAGTCAGAAACATTAAACTGTCAAAGAACTTCGACACTGGACACTTTTAACTTGCTTGGATGACCCTTTTCCATGGAGAAGACTTGGAAATAAGTGCTAATGAGTGCTAATTGCTGCTTTTTCACCAGTCAGGCCTGTATAGCCCTAAGCAGTGATTGATGATGGCTCCTTCCAGTGCCTGTGATTTATTTGCCGGCTAAGCCATTAGGGAAGCATGATGGATTTCTAAATAAAATACGCGACATCTTAAATACCTTGGCAATCAGTAACAGAACCAGTTTTTTATGTCTCGCTCCTCAGATCATGCTCAGCATTTCTCCTGGTATTTTAGGAAAAAGGGTTTTTCATAAACCTTTCATAGGATTTTTTCATAAATCCATGAACATCTGAGACCCTCACTGCACACAGCCTCTGCAATGTGCATTCAAGGAGGAAATTGGAGCACTGCCCAAGGATGGAGTTTGCTCCACACTGGGGTCTCAAGGTGGAGAACAGAAACTGGTATGTAATATTTGGGCATCTGTTTCCCATTTGTCTAATTCAGCCTGAGATTCTTCCAGGTATGGAAACAGTTACTGCACTTGATGTTAATTTCCTAAGCAAAAGATTATCTGCTTCTCTTTAATATGGACATATAATCTCCAATTATGTTGTTTTAATACATAGAGCAAAGATAATTCTCCTTAATTATTACCTTGAGCACATGGCTGCAGATGCTGTTCACAGATTTTTAAATTTTTTCAGTAGCAAATCTGCATTAGTCCTAAATATTGAAGTGTTTTTCATTACTGAGGGTGCTAATAAGTTATTCAGCCTACAGCTTTCATGTGTCAGATCAGTGCTGTATTGACTTCATGGCTGCAAAGCCCTCTTTAAATTTAATATAGGGGAAAAACAGGACTCAACCCTGAAATAAATTAACCAGAGTTGTTCCAGACACCTGCAACTGCCATGTGTAACCAACCATCAGTCTGGCATCTGACATTTATAGCTAGAGAAGCAGGTTTCTGTTTGGAATGGCATTAACCAGCTACTGGGAACCTCTGGAGCCTGGGAATAGCATCATGTCCTGCTGCTGCTGAGGCATTTTCCTCTGAGGTTTCTTCAGCAAGGACTTCTGACTGCAGAAGGAGGGTCTCCCTCATGCTCTGTGCTCACTGCAGGGGTCCCCCTCAGCAACAGGAGCCTCTTCAAGTGGTTTTCTCCCACCCATCTCGAGGCTGGAAGGAGAGTGGGGAAAGGGAGGAGGCACAGTGGCAGGATGAGTGTGTTACACAGAGATTCAGGCCAGAAGAGGCTGCTGTAAAACGTGAAAATAGTGGCATTTAGCCTTTCTCAATCACAGAGGTTTCTCCAGCAGAAGTGCAGTAGTTCCGATGAGAAATTGGTGCTGCTTGCCTTGGTCACCCCTTACAGGCACCTAAGTGTGCATCCCTGACCTCCAGGAACTCTGTGGTGATAGGCTGAAAACCACAGCTAAAACCAGGGAAAAGGAGGTCTTCCCTAGTGGGATATTGCTCTGTAGCTTACTTTTATCTCCTGTGGTATCCCTTTATGGGAGTCTGGACTTGCAGCACACGCCTTGCACTCACAGCACCCCAAACCCTGCAGGGAGAGGATCTTGCTGGGCAGGGACTGCAGGACTGAGTATCCCTGTAGAAAAGGGACCAGAAGGAGCCAAAACCGAGGCTAACACAAATAAGCCCAGTAAATTGTTCTGCAAACAGTAGGAAAACAAATTCTGGTTTCCAAACTCCACCTCCTCTGTACCTACACAGAATCCCTTGCATTAAGCTCATCCCCAGACTTCTCTCTGTGTTCCTCAGCCATGGGCAAGGCACAGCCTCCTGGGGATAATTTTGAGCTGTGCTTGGGCTCTCCAGCTCATGGGGTCTCTGGTCAGCCAGAAGGACAAGCAGAACTGATACCTGCTGCCCTTACACTGCTGCCTATTAGGGGAGGCACTGATTTCATACTCTCCTTTTCCTCTGCCCAACCATTGTTTCTCACAAAACGTGCAGCTGTTTCATGTATTTGATTTTTAGCTGTCAAAATTGATAGAAATGGCCCAGTGGACCACTTGTGGGCACAAATGGAGACAGAGCAGTCACAAAAGCCCTTAAGGCTAAAATGTGGGGTGTCTTTAGCATCTCTCTGGACATACCTTTCTCCCATCCCTATCTCCCACTGGAGTTGCATCCATCATTCTGCCCCCAATCCTGTGTGCACAGAGCCTCTGCTCAGCCCATAACATTTCACAACATTTTCCATCAGCCTCCAACAGCTTGTTAAATAGGATAATCCTGGCAGCATACTTCCTACAAATGCTTCCATTCATAGATCCAGCACTTGCTTCTCCTAATTAAAGGCAATTCTCCCAGACTGGATATGTTTTGCCATCAATAAAGTGAAAGACATCTTTAAATTAAGTAAGAAACCCAAAATACTATTAAGATGAGATAATAACATACCTGCTATCTTTGTAAAGTTTGGGTTTCCACTCTAATTAAAATACAATTTCTGACATTTAGATCCTAGCCTATACGTTTTTCTTCCTATTTGATGATTTTTCTTACAATAGCATTCAGGTCTATTTTTTTTTTCTTTTGGTACCATAAGACTATCTTTTGGCAAAAAAAACTGTAATGAATTTGGGGGAAATTAGGACAATTATTTAGGATTTCAGTAACTAAAGGCTGGATTTTGTCAAATGTCACATTAGAGTAAATTCTATTAGTTTGAAATTCAGATGATGTTTATTAGGATTGAGAGGGATTGTAGAGAAGAAATAAAAAATAAGGGGCAGAGAGTTACTAGAATGGAATACAGGGGTAAAAATGAAGAGTGGAACTGGAGAGAGATGGTTAACTTGATCCAAGCAATATTTGTGTGTAATCTGACCTTGCTGAGGATTTTTATTGAACTGGATCCTGTCGCAGACAATGACACCATGCATTTTGCAGTGATGAATTTGTAATTACTGAGCTGAGCTTTTCCAACAGTGAGATTTCTTCCAAGTTGGATACAAACCTAATTATTCCAGGTTTGGTACTCTGACATTAAAAAATTAAAAAGGAAGCATAAAATATGCCTTACTGCCTATATTCTTGCAGTTATGTATCTCTAGGGTAGTGTAAGGTGGCTCTTTGTTCCAGCTTGCGTGTTTTAGCTGTGCCTGGGGTGTGTGGGAGGAGATGGTTTATGAATGTGTGCACGGCTTCGTGCACAGTTATGCAAGAGCTTGTTTCTTAAATAGAGGAATCCCGGGAAACACAGAGAGAACATGGCCCACCCACCTTGGAGAACCAAAACCCCCTGCAGAAACCTCACACCTTCTCCAAGATTCATTCCCAAGGGGGAACGAGGAGAAGGGAGCAGATTTACCCGGTACTGTGCTATGTGACGTAAATGAGGGTTGCAATAATCCAATTTATTTCCACAGCTGGAGGGGCTGTCCATGAGATGGCATCATCCAACCTAAAGGCTCTGGGAACTGACCTGTCCTTGAGGTCGAGGGCAAATATGCTACAAAGGAGATTCCTGGTGCAGTGGCATACAAGCCAAAAAAAAAAAAAAAAGAAGAAAGA
>VZTI01001471.1:1077542-1091485 GCA_013397865.1 Struthidea cinerea
AAAAAAAGAAGAGCAAGAAAGCAAAGCATATTTTCAATCTAAAGTGATTGATTTGGTCCTCTCTGCTTGATCAGGCAAATTAGGTGTGTGTGGAGCCAACTTCTGCTCTGGAGAGTGATGAGAGAAGAAACAGAGGGAGCCAGAATTTCTGATGCCCAGGTTACAGTAATGAAGGCCAGCTAAGCAATGGCTACATCCCAGAAGTTGGTACTGCACTGGAAGAGGCTGCCAAAGCAAATTTGCTAAGGGAATGTGTTTTGGACCTCTTTTTTCAGCCCTCAACAGCAGTGTCAGAGCTTCTGGCTTAGACTGGCTGGGGGCTGGCCACAGGTACAGGGTTTTTGGGAGGACATCAGCATCTGGGTCTGAGCTTGCTCCGTAGTGTGATGCTTGTTCCAGCATCTTGGACATCTCACATAGGTTTGTCACTCCCACAGAGTCAGGTGTGGGCTGAGCCCTTCAGTTTGGGGTGTTGCAGTGTGGCTGCTTACCTCAGAGCAAGGCCAACCATGCCATTCTGGAGTAAAGCCTCACCCTTGGCACTGCTGCTTCTCTGTGGCTTCTCCTGCGGCATCGAGCTGTTTGCAAAGATCTCAGGTGTGTCAGGCCACTTTCACCTCTACCATTCCTGTCACAGCTCCCGGAGCATGTTTGGGAACCAATAACTTAGCAATTTAATATTAGCCAATAACTTAACAATTCCAAAAACCTAACTGGGAGAAGCAGATATTCCCTTCTGACTGTTTCTAAGTCTGAAAACTCTACAAGTTCCTACAATTTCATTTTTGGCTTTTTCATGCTCCGAGGCCATGCACCTCTGTGCCCTCCTTCCCCCACTTCCCGCCTTCCCTCATTTCCTTCCACAGAACCATTTCTGTCCTACAAAAGTGAGCTTTATTAAATTGCATTCACAGCTCATTAGGGCCTGCCAATTCATCTAAGGCAGCACAAAAGCCAATATTTCTTGTGAAAAACCATTAAAGCCAGAATGGTGAAGAAGAAGGACACCCACAGACCTGCTCACAAGCTTTGTGCCGGGCTGCAGCACAGAAGCCTGTCTGAATGTAAAAGACTCCTTCATTTGGCCAGCTTTGCACCAGCAAATCTGTAGGGCTGGATCCTGTAGGACTGGCAGCACATCCCCACCTTGGGGAGAAATCTCAGCACAGCTCTCACAGCAGAAAGACCTCATCAGCAGGCTGTGAAAATGCAGATTTCAGATTTACTTCACAAACTTGCTCTCAGATTTTATGGCAGCAGGAAAGCTTTTGGATGGGTGTGTTTTTTCCATCTTTGTGATATAAATTAATTTAAATATAATGATGTTGCACCATTGCACCAGCTGTAGTGCTTTTCTCTCTGAATAAGGACTAAATCATTAAAGCAGCCACAGGTTTCAGATATCCAGAATACAATGATTTTTTAATAAATGCTCTTGGTTGTGTCATTTCTAATAGAACAGCTATTCTGCATCAGTCCTGTTGGAGTCTGCATTAGGTACAGCCCTTGAGCTACTAAAGCATCACCATTCCTTAGATACGTTCTAAAACATCTGGAAAACTTGATGAGATCTATAAAGAAATACTTTTCTTTGTTGAGCAAAACCCCAGCACAGTTTCCTGGGGCAGTAGGCACGATAATTCCAGAGTTCTGGGTACATGGCAGCAGCAGCAGGACTTTTCCTGTAGTGTGAGTTAAGGAGTGCACGGGCAGCACTTGCAGCCCTTCCTCCACTGGGGAGCAGATTGAGGGGGATGTCATTTTATTGTACCTGCTGTGAGAGCTGGGCACTCAAGATAGAGGCAAAAAAAATAGCTTTTGGACTTCTCAGTCAAGAGTGTAGGAAACGAGTCATTAATTCACATTTTCAGTTGTGCGGAGAAAGAGGAAAAAACAATATTTTCATATGGTTAGAAGAATAAATTGTTATTTTATGCATTAGGAAAGGGCTGACAACAGGGCTTTAGACTTTCTCCCCCAACAAGAATAGGTGGCCTTTCAGATACAAAAGTGGAAGAAAATGTGCTTCTTAGCACATATCTTCTCTCATTCGAAAAACCCCTAAAGAACCATGTTCTCTGCTGATAGAAATGAACACAGCTCCAAAGTTATACCCTCTGAGATGCTGACCACAGGCAGAAGTGATTCAAAGAGTAGCACTGTGGCTCTTTTAACACCAGCCGAAGGCCAGTGGTGAGCGGGGAAGGTGCAGGAAATGGTTTTGAGAAGCAGCTCACATTTATCTCACAGCCACCTGGGGCAGCTCTCCATGCAAACCAAGGCTTTTGCATAAAAAATAAACCTTAGGCACTCCTGCTGATCTACCAAGCGCTCAAAGCCAACCCTGTGCTGCATTCAAACAACCTGCTTAGGATCCATCCTTCCTCAGCCCCATGACAGACCTCTGCTCCAAGCCCCTGGCTGGCTCTGGCATCACCTCCTCCACAGATGCTAGTGCCTGGCTCGTGTTTGGTGCCAGGGCATGATCAGGGGCATGCTGGGACCATAGCTGTTGACTCATGCTTTCAATTTATCTATGTAAAGTTTGGAAAAAAAAAATCCCTTTTTATCTGTTCTATGCAATGCCACCTGCCGTGTAGAAAAAAAGCCCTTGGTCCCTGACTTTCCTCCTTTTATTATGTGATGATCAAAAAGGTGATGTTTTTACTCCAAGGCGTTTCCAGGGGACAAGAGGAGCATGTAGCCAGTTACATAAAGCAGTCCTGGCTGGAGAGGCCTGCTTCATCTCAGCTGCAAAATTAAGATGATGTTTGTTGTAGCTTTTGCAGCAAAGGAGGCCCGGGGGCAGAATTTTGAGGAAACTGCTGAATGAGGAATGTTTTTGGGAGTGCTGCTCCCACAGGGAGGGCATGGTGAAGCAAAGCAAGTCCTTGATTTCTCAGTTCAGCACAGGGCACATCAGAGGCACAAACAGGCTCTGAGAGAGCCTTTTGCTGTGGTTTATATTGGTTTAACATCAATAAGTAGCAGGGTGGCAGAACATCCCTAGCAAGGCCACACTGCCGAGCCATTAAGCAGCAAAGATGCTTCCTTGGATGTAAATTCACTTTACCAAGGTTGAAAATAGCCCAATCAAAGAAGTTCATTATGGTAAATAAGTGCATTGCTAGAAAAGGGGGAAATGGGTAGCAAAGTGTTTATCTTAAAGCCCCTAAATGCAGAGTCCTTTCTGCTCCTGACATGCTGAGCAGCAGGACTGGGAAGGTGTGACAGCCCTTTGGGTGCCCACACAGCCACACTTCACCAGGACTGAGCAGCCAAGGATGGAAGAAATGCTGGATTCTGTTCTAAGAATTGTGTTTCCCTACTAAATTTTAATTACCTTTCCCAAAATATCCCTTGTTCCTGTGCAGTTGGTAAGAGGTAGTGCCAATTACGAATCTCTCTATCATTTCTCTTTATTTAGGTCCTTGCACTTCTACAATTTCCACCACAACAAACTGGGAATAGCGGTATTTTGAATTCTCCACTGGAATTTTACCAGGATCATGCTGTGTTGGCTTCACACTGACATTGGAGAGGGGATGATGATGGTGACGTGCCACCTTGAGACCTGTTGGTCGCTGCTTGGCGCTTGGGGTGCTGACGTTGGGAACCATCAGGCACAGCTAGATAAAATCAGGATGTGAAGTTGCCTGGTATTAAACTGCCTCAGCCACCAGTCTCCACCATATATACCATATATACCATAAGGAGAAGCAGTCTCAAACTGACACCCACAAGATCTACCCCTGCACCAGCAGTTCATGCACCTGCTGCCCCCAAACCACAGCCACCCCTTGGGGTTTTTAATAAAAATTGCTCCCTAACAGGAAAGTATTCCCACTGCTCATACACATGCATGCCCACATGGCTATCAGATTGGTTTTTCCAAATTAATCCAGACTTCTCTTAAGGGAGAAGGCAAGGAGAACTTGTTGTTTTTCTTACGACAGCATAGAGACAGATAAGGAGGAATATTAAGAGGAGTAAGGAAAAGACAGGAAAGAAGTTGAAAACAGCCCTTTTTTTTCCTCACATAGTATATACTCTGAAGGCAACCATTCTCTGGCAAACAGGAATCTTTTTTCTGTCTGGGAGGTGATTTTTAAGGAGTGCAAATCACTGTGCATGTTAGTGCAGCGGGTCCTCCTGGAAGAGGAAGTGCCACAGAGCTGGGGGATGGGAAGCAGTGGCAGGGCAGGTGGGGCTGTTGTGCTGGGAGGTAACAGGAAAAATAAATGAGCCCGTGTTAGTTCAAAAACATCACAGATGTGGCTATTCCAGGCTTGCTGGTGCAGCGGGTTCCTGGAACAGAGCTGTTTGTCTGAACAGCCGTCCTGTGTGCTCAGCCCCTGACAAACACAGTGTCACCCAGGGTACAAGAAGACCCATGCCACAGTGCTATAATAAGACATGTGGCATCATCAAGCTGCATCCCTCTCCAGGAGAACGGCAGGCATTTCTGGAACAGCCCTTTTCACTAACTAAAGGAGCTCTTGTTGAAAAATAACCCCACCTGCTCTAAACGTCATTTTCCCATTTGGTACATAAATTGAGAGTCAAATAAGCTGGGTCAAACAGACTCTGATGCTAATATTCAAGGCTTTTAAGGAAAAGGCAGCAGCAGGTATTAGCACCGGGTCTGGCTTAGATGCATTTTCTTTTTCCAGGCCTTCATCCACGGCATGATTCCCCCGCTGTTGCACTCTGACAAGGAACAATGGTCTTATCTGCACAGCAGATACACCTAAAACTAAGGCTGAACATGAACAGTGCATGCACAATCTCCAAGAAGTCTGAAATCTGAATCTTCCCAGACAGTCCCTGCAATGCTTGGTGATGTTTGTCTGTTTTCCCAAGTTAGCAGAAGGCTGGAAGCAGCTATACAAGGGTAGGATGAGCTCACCCTAATTTCAAGGCTTTTCTCACACTGGTGAAGTCATCTGCCCACAGATCCCTGATTATCTGTGTTCAGGTATCTGTCAGATACAGACCCTCCTGTCACCTTCTTATCATTTGACCCTGGCCCAGCATTCTTAGTTAAGGCTGATTAAGACTGTGAGCACCAGTTGTATGACATTCCTGTGGCGCACACAATCCAGCTGGATCAGGCAGGATAAAGTTTCCACAGGTCTGCAGTCTGGGCCATCATTAGTCTTGAACAGGCTTTGATCATGACAGCTTACATGGGAGATACACAGGTGGACACTATCACTTTTCTCTACGATTTTTTAAAACACAGAAGTAGCTGACGACAGTAGCTGACAACTGGATTGTTGACATCCAAAACTCAACCTGCTCATTGACTTCTAAGGATGGAAATGATTCAAGTCAAACCACGGCTGCAAATGACACCGAAGCTAATGGGCTCTGATACTTCAGGAAGTTGGACAGATGAAATTCATGCTTCAGTTCTCCTAGAGAATATCCACCCAGGTCCATTTTGTACGGGAAACTTTTGCTCAAGTACTTGAAGTCTTACCATGAAGATGGAACCAGGACAGAACTTGCTCTGCAGCAGCCAAGCTCTAAAGTGTGGTTAAACAGGGACAAAACAAAGGCCACATAGGACAGAGAGCTTTTAGTTAAGGGGATTGCATTTACATGGAAAAGCTCAGGGAGGAAGATGGTGGTGCACAATGTAAAACCTCACACTAGCTGGTGCTTTCCTGCCTGCAGAGCCCAGATTAGATCTTATCTGACCACACAGGCACTGGAAACACACAGACACGGTAAAACACAGCTCAGTCCCACTCAAAACATGACCCATGGGAAAAAATCCAAAGGTTGGATTCCTGTCTGGTGGGATGGTGATCAGCTGGGAGATGCAGTGTGTGGAGAAAAGCCAAAATCCATGACTCAGTTTGGGATTTGGGAGAGGAAGAAAGAGAAAGGGAGAGGAAGGTATGAGGATGCAGTCAGGCAGTGTCCTCATGGGCACAATGAGGTGGCAGGAATACAGATTGAATGCTTTGTCTGGGACATGCTTGTGGAGAAATGACAGCCTGGGGAGCTGGCAGGAGGTTGCTCCTGCCCAGTGATTCCTGGCTCTTTCCAGAGTTGCTTTGATGCTCACTTTCCATGAGATCTGGCTCGCCTCCCCTGCACAGAGCCAGGCCCCAGCCCAACCATGGAGCCTCACAGGCACATCACAGAAACCATGGAGAGACGTGGGGCACCACTGCTTAATTAATCTCAAATAGAGTGAGATGGAAGAACAGCTGGTGAGAGATGTAACATTCACACCAGGCTTTTGTTTTAGTGGGAGACATGGACAAAATGGCACCATTTTAGGTGTCCATGAAGGGTGGTGTTGAGGCCCATGAGCCTCAGTGAGACTAAACCAGACTAAAACATGCCAGTGACATGGATGATGAGGCCACCATCTTCTCTGCATCTCAGTTTCTCCCTCAGTAATGAGGAGGATGAAGCTTATCAAAGAGCATACAGCAAGGATAAATCAAGACAAGAGCCTTGATGGCAAATAGGACAGAGACCATCATATTCCAGCAGAAATTACAACAAAATTGAGGTGAGGAGCCTCTTTGTGACAGCTGCTGGGGTTTGATGTGCTGGTAGAGCAGAGTGTGCACAGCAGCCATGGCTCATAGCCCCGTGCATGTGTGGGAGACGAGGGAAGGCAGGCAAAAAAGAGCCTGTGAAGGCATCATTCAGCCCACAGGTGACTTGAGAGACAGTTTGGCATCTTGATGCTGGGGGCAAAAGCGGGTATTGCTAAATTAAAGGAGCAAAGTTGGATAAAGCATTCTGGCTTTCCTCACTTTTTACACCCATGCAAATTTAATTAAGGGAGAGTGCCTAAAATATGCCATTCAATTAAATGAGTTTTCGAAGAGCACAACATGAACTCCAGTTCCATCAGAGAATGACACCTGCATTGTGGTACAAGGCTTGGAGACACAGGTTTGATTAAACACCTTGTAACGACCTTGGTGGGGCTGTAGCTTTCACAACAATTAGTTGAAAGCACATTTTTTCGGCTGAGTTATAGAGCTCTGAAAAATGAGGTTCACCTTTCCACGAAAACCCTTTCCCTCACCATCAAACTCTGCATAACTCACCCTCTGAAGATCCTTTCACAGTCTGCTCACATCCCAGCAGGCATGATTTTGGACAGTTGCAAGAATCTCACCAGCTGACACAGGCCCCAGCATCCTGAAAGTCAGGGATTCCAGTAAAACTTTCCAAAAAATGTTTGATTTTGCTAAACACAGGCAACTTCTCGTTTCGGATCTGGCAGTGAATGAGGCTTTTGGCTACAATTGCAAAATTGGATCTCTTCTTTACCTGGCAGCTCATCTGGTAATTATGTTGTGTAAATGGAGTATGGCTTGCAAAGAGTGGAGGGCACAGATTTAGCCCTTGAGCAGCTTTGGCTCAGCTCCATCGCTCATTTGCGGATGGGGACTGTGCAGAGCAAGACAATGATTAAGCCTAGATACAAAAGTTCATCCCAGGTTTACAGCTACTCCATGAGTTATGCCTTGTCCTGTGAACAGGATTATCACCTGTGTTAGTTGTCGTCTGTTAACCCAGCTGGCACGTTTGAGTTCAGATATTTACCCTCCATGGAGGAAGAGCTGAGCTCCAGGCACAGCCGGAGCAGTCCTGGTGCCCCTGCTCTGGAGGAATGAAGCTCTCTTGCTTTTTCTGAAGCACCCACTGAATTTGGGTTTGTCTGCCAGGGAGCATTAGGACATGGCCCAAACCCATTGCAAAATCATGTTTATGTAAAGAATAGAAATTCAGATTTGAACAAGCTCATGCTTATCTGAAACTCTACTTTTCCCTTCCAAGCCAGTGGGTCCCATCTCTCACACAGGTCCTCTCCACCCATTAGCTTTTTTTACCCAACCTTTGCATGAGCTTTTAATTGGTCCCACCCCAGATTTGAGGATCTCCAGCTTCCCATGGCCTGCCCCAGATATTCCAGGGCTGGAAGAGGACAGGATATACCCAGAAACATTTCTGTTGCATTTCCATTGTCATCCCTGCAATGTAATTCTGTTGCAGCCCTAAATAACATATTGGGATGGGGGATCTGCCCATTAATAAAACTGAAGCACCTATTTTGGGTTGGTTTGGGCAACAGGACTCTGTTCTGGCTCTTGTCCCAGATGCCCATCACTGGCTGCTGGCACTGTGCTACTCCTTGCATGTGAGTGTCAGCCTAGACTTAATGTGGTGACTAAAGTTAATTAGCAAAGCTCCTTCTCCCGTCATTATTTAGCAACGTAAATGTCTGTGGAAGGAAAGAACAAAATGAACCAAGTTCATTTCAGTCCTGAGAGAAACATGGAAAAATAGCAATGTTCACCAAATGGGAAAAAAGAGAAAATGAGGAGATAAAAAAAAATTAATTTCCAGCTTCTAAGAGGACTTTACCAATGACAATGTAAAAGATAGCTGAGTGTTCAGCTTAAATGAAAAAAGTGATTACTTTGGAGGCAAGTGAATGGTTTTCCATATCTTCTTCCCCTGCCTCTGTCATTTAATTTTGTTTCCTCCACTCTTATTATTTGACTCCACTGGTGTGGTGAGATGGTGCTGGAGGCTATTGACATTTCTCCTCGGTGCAAGTGGAGGCGACATCCAGAATAGGTCATGTCCTTTGCAGGGTGTGAGTCTGGCCTGTGACCCCTGGAAGTGAGTTGTGTTGGTGCAACATTCACATGGCTCAGATAAACACATCAAGCTCAGGAAGATGAGAGCTCACAGTACACTTACAGCCTTAACAGCAAAATCACATGAAGCTGAGGAGGTGTGGTGCATCCTCAGGGTGAATGTGGACCCAGTGCAAGCATGGGACAGGCTGGAGAGGGAAGGGAGGCTCCCCCATGGTTCCAATCAGCATAACTGTGACTACTGAGTGCTTCCCAGGCAGTAGTATCTGGCCTCTAAGTACCATTTTGAGGTTCACAAGCCAAGTTCCCTGATGGATAATCCATTGGACACAGAACAGTGCAGTGGGCAGCTGAACCACCCCAGCCCCACATTCTACACACTTGTGTCATCTTCTGCACTTGCATCCCTGCCAGGCTCCCTAACGTCCAAACAAAGCAACATGTCTTTCGAGGGAGGAATAACTGGATCTCTTCTCTCTACTCCGACTACTCATTTTCAGTAGACTCCTTTTTTTGGGCTGGTCTGTGAAGGAAATGGTACGAAAGTCAAAATTCGTTGGGGATGGAGAAGACCAACAGGCATACACATAGAGATGGTGCAGAGAGAGGTGTGATCAGATAATCCTCCCTTCCTGAGGGTATGGGCTATTGACCCCACTTGTAGAAGACAGTCCAGCTGTAAAGTCAAATTCTCGGGAGCCAGGAAATACCAGAATTAACAGCCTGCACAGCCACAATGTGGGCCTTTGTGCACATCAAATGTGAGGCATCCTTTAATTATCTGATCACCTATCATTTGGGGTTATTTTAATCTGGCGAGTTGCTCCAGGCCACATTAACACATGCTGTTCAAACCGCACGCTGCATTCAACATTAATTTCCTCGCGAGCGCCTCTGTAAAGCCTCGGCGCCTGATCAATATTAATGCGTTTATCTGCACAGCGCTGCTGCGATATCACCAGCTGGGGAACTGAGCCACAGAGAGATTAAGGCCAAAATGATCAAACACACTTGCTAATTTTGGGTGCTCGATTTGCAGCACCAGGGATCTGATCTTCCCGAGCACTCAGCGTTTCGCTGCACTTGGTGTGCCTGAAGCACAGCTCACGCTGGCTTGTTCCGGTCTCCCAGGGCAGATCCATCCTGAGCGCCCTGTGCCCTTTTTGGGCAGCTCCTTTGCTGTGCAGATGAATTTCCTGTGCTGAACTGTTCAGAGCAAGGGAGAAATCCTGGAGAAAAACCCAAACAAACAAAACCCAAGCAAACCTGTATTTGTCATCAGTGTGGGCCCAGGTGACCAAGAAGGCCAAGGGTATCCTGGCCTGTATCAGCAATAGTGTGGCCAGCAGCAGCAGGGCAGGGATCGTCCCTCTGTACTTGGCGCTGGTGAGGTCACACCTCAAATCCTGGGGTCAGTTTTGGGCTCCTCACAACAGGAAAGACATTGAGGGGCTGGAGCATGTCCAGAGAAGGGAACGGAGCTGGGGAAGGGTCTGGAGTACAAATCTGATGAGGAGCAGCTGAGGCGGTGTTTGTCCTGGAGAAAAGGAGGCTCAGGGGTGACCTTATTGCCCTCTACAACTCCCCGACAGGAGGGTGTAGCCAAGTTGGGGTCAGTCTCTTCTCCCGAGTAACGTGGGACAGGACAAGAAGAAATGGCCTCAAGTTGTGCCAGGGGAGGTTTAGAGTGGATATTCGGAAAAATTCCTTCAGTAGAAGGGTTGTCAAGCACTGGGACAGGCTGCCCAGGGAAGTGGTTGAGTCACCAGCCCTGGAGGTATTTAAAAGACATGTAGATATGGCATTTGGGGACATGGTTTAGTGGTGGCCTTGGGAGTGCTGGGACTCAATGATCTTAAAGGTATTTTCCAATTTAAATGATTCTACAGTGTCAAATTGAAAGTCTTTGGGAACCTTGCTTTTTTTAGGTTTTGCAGATTTCAGGCCTTACTTCATCACCCAATATTCTTTCAATACAAATTTTGGAGATGTAAAGTCCCAACTCAGCATTCCCCTCAAAAACCAAGTGTGCAAAGCCAATTCTGCCAAATTAATTGGAGAAAGATCCAGTTCTCATTTTTACCAGTACTTATCTCATTGGTGAGGTGCAGCCCGTTGGATCCTGAGCCAAACCTCCAACTCCACAGCCCAGGGACTGAGAGAGGAGCTGTGTGAGCAGGGTTTGTGTTGGCCATGCAGCTCCCTAAGGCTATGAAATGTCTGGTCAGTGATCTCACACTGGGTGCTTGGCACCAGGGAAACACCAAGATTTGGGACTACAGAGCTCAACACCAGGAACTGAGAGGGGTGTGTGGTTTTGCCCTTTCTAACTTTTGTCCCTGGGAACATCTCCTGTCCCTCCTCCCTCTGTCCTGCCCACCTCTCATCTATTCCCTGCTCCCTGTCTGTCTCCTGCCAGCTCTCCCATTGCCCACATCCATCTACACCACCTTGTTACTCCTCTCTCTTCTGCTTCGGCAGTAATAGGGTTTTTTTCCTCCCACAACACTTTTATGTGACTGTGATTTACGACACTGGGTTTAAAGATTTATTGCAATGCACACATGGCACAGCAGACTCTAAGTGATGTGTTTAGCCTGGTTATTATTCTCTTATATAGCAATTTTTCCAAAGTGAAACAAGCAGCCTCATGTTGTCAAAACTTTTGTCCTCTAACTTCTGAGGCTTATTCTGATGAGAATAAAACCAGGGAAGAGAAGGCAACTTAAAGAGGTTGGCTGGTATCTATAAACCTCACAAGTGATATAAGCACATGGGAGCTTAACCAAGCACCAGATGGTCTTCAGGCAATTAATTGCAGGTTGAGGATTCATGTCTACATCAGCTCTTGCTCATTCCTCTTTACAGACATGGTTACAAACCTGACGGCAATTTAAACTCCCTCCTCCCTCTGAGAAAAGCAGCAATGGCAACAACCATGTATCATCTCCTCTCCCTTGCTTTTGCACGTTTTAGGACAGTGTTTCACCTATCTAAGAGGAGCAAGGGCCTTAGGTCATCTTAGAGAGCTTAAACTGAGCTAAAGCTTTAATGTGCTTAAGGGTGGTGGAAGGACCTTGATTATATTTAACCCTCAAAATCCACAAACCACCATGTACCTAAGACAGGCAGAAGTCTCTTTTTTGGCATGAATTTGCGTTCCTTTCTTCACATGCATCCTCTTGATGTATAGACCAAGTCAAAGTCCCCTAAAATCACTGAGAAGTCTTAAATTAGCTCAAAGGAGCACTGCTGTTGGCATTAGCAGCAGCAGGTTCAGCTGTTGTTCTGTTGTGGACTTTCTTAGAGCCAGGTTTATAATTTTCTGTATTGAACTTGTGGTGTCAAAACTAATCTGGAAAACATTAAAACCCAACCATAACCACAAGTTTCACCTGTGGTGAAAATTCAAAACCTGTGGGTCCCCATCAAAGTGCATCTTTCCAAGTGCAGTTTTTTTAATTACTATCCAATTAAAGAAAGAGCAGCGAGCCCCTTTTTTTTTTTTAAATAAGCAATTGTCTCATTAAATAAACATTTGAAATTGTCATTTAAGAGAAGCAATTTTGTCTCTCTCTTTTATGCAAGCAAATCTTGTCCTAATTTAATTTTCTCATGACTCAGCATAATACCCAAGAGGATTTCCTCCAGATTTCCAAATGGGGCATGGGCTGGAGCTGCAGCATTCCCACCATTGGAAATGCCAAGAAACACTGTGAGTTTGGATGGAATTATTACCATGCTAGTCAGACCCGGCATCTCAAAAAATTAAGACCTGTGCTGCCAAATTTGAAGATGCCTTGCCCCAGGATTTTATTTCATCTCAGGCTTGTCCTAGAGGCTATGAAGCATCCAAGATGTTATTTTGCTTTGAGTTTCTTGCCAAGGTCTACATCGTGTATGACAGCGTTGTTATCAGTGCCTGCGGGAGCAGACCAGCACTAAAAACCTGCCTCCTCCTATGTGTGTGTGACACCAATAATCCACCTTCTCACTGGGGCTGGCCCAAATTTTTTCTGTCATCAGCAGAAAACCCACTCTCTGAGGTTGCTACATAGTAGTGAAGGCAGCAGAGAACAGCTGTGGGCTTGAGTGCTGTTGGCTTTACACCGATGCTGCTCCAGAGCTTGAACGTGAGGTTTGAACCCTAACCATGGCCATGGACATGTGGGTGCTCATCTCCTGGGCTTGGACCCCTGCAGCTGACACAGACACGCTTCTGATGTTCTTGCAGAACAGCATCAATATGCTGATTTGTAATTGGATAGGAAGATTTCATTGTATGACTCAGAAACTATGTTGGAAAAGAGGTCTGATATTACAGTATTTGAGCACAGGAAAACCAGGTTGCCAGTGGAAAAGCTTGAAAAATAGAGACATGACTCCTTTATTTATGCTCATGACAGTGCGGTTTGCACAGTGCCCATATTAAGGGTCAGCAGTGAACGTGGCCAAGCGCAGCTGTACCACACATGACCAGCCCCAACATCAGCTGGGAGGACCCAAGTGGTAAAAATACAGTTTCAAATACTACTCCAAAAATCCTGTCTCTTCATCCTGAAATAAAATGTCTCATCTAGAAATCAATTTTGAATTTCTCTTCTAAATTTACAGCATTTCCAGAGAAGGCTTTAAAAAAAAGTTGGAACTTGTCCATCTGCAACGTAAGGGTTTGGTGTTTCGCTGCCTGGAGTGGCTGGGTGCACGTGCAGCTTGTGTGGCTGTTTGAAACACAGTCAGCCACGCCTGCTCATTAGCCATTTTCTGATACAGCCCTTGGCAGAGCTGCAGAGCATGCCCAGGTAATGAGAGATGGCCTCTGTGCAGCCACTAAAAGGGCTTGAATTGATGTTTTATTGTCAGTCTTAATGCTGGCATTACTGTGCATTTCATTTTACCACTCTATTACTGTTCTGGTAATCGGGTTGTGTGTAATTAAACACTGAACGCAGCCGTGCAGAGCCCCGCAGCTGCAGCACGCCCTGCTATTCGCAGCCACTCCAGAGAGAACTTTCCACGTAAGATTTTAATTTTTTAGAAATACCTGTTCTTCAAATAGCTACAATAGCTCTGCAGGAGCCTGTCAATCAAGCAAGATTACAGACTCCCTAAATTCAGCCTGACATGACAAACTGTAATGACTTTGAAAGGGCTTTTACGGTCTATTGTGCCAGTGATCCCTGCCTAATAGAAGCATCTCCTACACTTCTCATTAAAACTGTAATGGCTCCAGAGACTTCTATATTGCCAGTTACTTCAAATGTGAGTTATTTCATCACCAAAAAAAAAAAAAAA
>VZTI01001471.1:1094402-1158464 GCA_013397865.1 Struthidea cinerea
GCAGAAAAGAAAGCAAAAGCCGCCCGAGGGCTCGGAGCCGGCGGCGCGGCATCCGCGGGGCTGCGCGGAGCAGCCATGGCCCGGGAGAACGGGGACGGCGGCGGCTCCTGGAAGAAGCAGGCGGAGGACATCAAGAAGATCATCGAGTTCAAGGAGACGCTGGGGACGTAGGTGGCGGGGTTTGGCTGCGGGGCCGGTGGCGGGCGCGGGCGCTGTCCCTTCCCCCGGGGATGCGCGGTCGCCCCGCGGGTGGGTGCGGGTCTCTGTGCGGGGATTTGCGCACCCGCGGGTGCTGCTCCGCGCCCTGCGCATCCATCCGAGCAAGAAGTCGGAGCGACCTGGGAACGCGGAGAAAAATAGAATTGTGGGGCAGGATCACCCCTTACCCTTCCCCCACCCCCCCAAAAAAAAGCGATAAAAAGGAAAAACCCCAAGTGTTTTAAAATATTCATAGAACGAGGAGACAGAGGAAGGCTTTTTCTTGATAGTGCAACTGTAAATAAATGCGGTCTGACTTGCACGCTTCCCCTAAAGCCGATGGCTGCAGCTATTCGTGGACAGACGAGCAGAAATAATCGGAGTGGATTGGATGTGTTTTAGCTACGATGCTTAACTGTTGTTGGGCTTTGTTTTATTTATAGTGGCGGGGCATAAAGATTAATAAAACGTTAGAGTTTTTTTTTTTTTTAGAAGGCTGAGAAAAAACACGCACAGATGGTGCAAGGGAGCGGGGTACAGGCTGGTGCCTTTTTGGCTGAGCAAAGAGTTTTATTTTTGTTAAAACTAATTTTCGCACACAGGATATGATAAAGGTAGGGAGCCGGGAGTGCTGAAGGAGTCAGCGCACGGGCTGCTGTGTGTGTATACATGGTGATGAGAGCTGGTTGTGTTGGGAGTGCTCCTCGTAGCTGTGTCCCCACTGCTCTAATTGGAACTTCAAGCATGTCTCGAAACGCAGCGTTGTTAATCCCGAGTAGTGCTTTTCTTACGCTGTGTGCCACTTCCAAAACACAGTTGAACAAGTTTTGACTAATATTTGAGTTTCTTTCTGCTTCCAAGGGAGGGCTCCCTATAAACAGAGTATTTCTGGTTCGTGGGCTCGCTGGTTTCCTATAAACACGCCGCGAGTAGGAGCTGGTCGTTTAACATGGAGGTGGGTCAGCAGCTCCGCCGTGATGGGCTTGAGAGCACAGCCCTCAGGAAAACACTGACTTCATAAATCAAATTAATGTCTGTCCAGGTCTCTGTAGAAGCAAAATGCAGCGTAAGGGCCAAGTGTTGTGATGTATTCTTGTCACCTTCATTGAGTTTTTGCTGTGAGAATTTCATGCTGGGAGAGATGTGCCCTGCTTGTCGCCTTAGGTGTGCAGTTCCCTTCCTGAGCAAAGCGGTGTTGGGGGGGGAAGTTTTAGTGCTCTGAGGTTGCTGGAGCAGCAGGACAGTTCACTGGGGTTCCCACTGTACAGCTCTCTGTCATCTCTGTGGCTGTGGCGTTGAAGCCACCTGTGAGGGTTAATTTGTGCTGCTGAAGGGGTTCAGGAAGAATTAATACTGTGGCCTTGATCCGGATCCCACTGTAGTTAATGGGAGCAGGTGTAGGTCCCAAGGAAGGTAAAGCTGGTCAGAGTTAATAGTTATGCATATTAGCGTGGCTGTTGCAAATTAAATTCATTAAATATGGCCAATTAGTGTCTCAAACTATTAACCATAGTCTGAGCCTCACAGTTTGGTAAGTCCTTTCTAAAGGGAGTGGAAGCGGTGAAGTTTCTAAACTTGACTTCACAGTCAATCTAGAAAGTTGTAGAAAATTAAAATAACTGGATTACAAACCTGGGCCCATATAAAGAAAATAGAGCTGTTTTCTTTTTCATACATAGCTGTATTTAACTATGAATGTATGAGCATTTAACAGCCTACTCGTGGGTTGCCTTCTGGTTGTGCATTCCTTAGCTTCCAATGGCAGGCTGATAATTAGAAGATTTGAATCTGAGTTTTGGTTCTGTCCTTGGCCACCCACCAGCGCAGCACCTGCAGTTCCTACCAGGTCTGGTGTGACTTACCAGGATGTGAAACTTCTAAAAAATTTAGGCCATTGCTGTGCAGATCATTAAAGTGCCTGTTCCATTTCCACTGAAGGCAGTGAAGGGCTGTTCACTGGCTTGAGCAGCAGATACACAGGGTCCAGGAGCCCAAATGATGGGAAACATTCTCAATTATTGATAAGAAAGTATTTAAATAGGAATTAAGTTATATAAGTATAAATAGCTTTAAAGTATTTGGACCAAAATGTTTTCCTCGGGCATTTTTTAGAAGCAGGGTTAAAATCTGCTTTGATCCCTCCTGCACTGTAATGCTGAACCATGTTGGACAGCCAACACTTGATCTCACTGTCTAATAGATTTTTCTCTAGCATGGAGTGAAAAACTTGGCATGTCATATGAAATGTACTGGATTGTAGTAGCTGTATTTTGCATTTCTCCGCCATTCCATTTCAGGATGCCAAAGTGCTAAAAGCACTTTTAACAGAAAAACAGCCCTTTTTCATGCAGCTGTCTTAACTGCCTGTGGTAAAATTGGCTAGAGAAGGAAAAGCACTAAACCCCCAAATCAGAGAAGAAAGTGAAAAAGAAACTTAAAAAACCTATTTTTATTTCAAGTGCATTGATTTGTGAGTGTTAAATCTATGTGTATACCCTATTAATGATTTGTTCTCAGAAAGGAGCCTTTCATCTGAATAAAAGCTCTTCAGCAGATCTTTAACATGGGAGAGTTGAAATTTGCTGGAATTATTAAAAAGATCCTAAGTCAGTTAATCATTACATCATTTGGGCTTCAAGGAACCTCTGATGAGTACCCAGCTCTCCCTTCCAGAGCTGGAATTAATTATTTACATGTCCCTGTAAATCATGTCCAGCCACATTGATGCTGAAATGGAATTGGATGTCATGTCCAGATGTAAGAAAGCCCTTTTCCACCCAAAGAATTGTTTTCTTTTGTGGCTGAGGCCTGTGTTGTTTGCTTTGCTCTGTGCTGTTGGGCAATAATGTTTTTCTAAAGAAGTACCAGCAATGCAGTGATTGGCTCAGATGTACCCAAAGCTGTATTTGCCTTGTTCTGTATTTATGCAGTTATTAAAGCATGTGCAATCTTAATTAATTTGGGGCTGCAACCTCTCAGGTACTGGAGTGTCAACAAAAGATTTTGGTAATATCAATCAATATATCTTATAATAGATGATTATTAATATAGTTTATATGTTATTATATTACAATATATATGATGATCCTGATCCATTCTTGGGCTGTGCCAGTCCATGTGGGACAGTGGATCACACTCCATATGCACGGGTTCATTGAGCGTCTCTTCTTGGAACTGGACCTGTTCACTGCTGAGCCACTGACAGGGAAATTACAGATCCTGAAAAAGTAGCTAGGAAAAAATAAACAAAATAAAGATCAAATGAAATCATAGCAACGGGCCAGATCCTCAGCTGATGTAATTTAGAGTCCCTTCCAAGTCAAGACAGGTGTGCTTGAGGAAAGAAGAGGATCTGATTAACTGCTTCTCTCTTTAAATTTCCACAAATTCACCTATTGTAGCTCTACTCAGTTCCCCCTGGAAGACAAATTGAGAGGGGAATCGAGGGCCTGCCTGGAGAGGAGGATTTCTGCCCCAGCCCTTGAGAGATGTGAAGTTTCCCAATAGCAGGGATCTGATGAGTGATAACAGAAATATCACTTTCTTCCCTCCATGTTTAAAGTATATTATATCTGAGGCATTTTAAACCTCACATTTTGACATCCAAGAAATAATAAGAAACACCATGTCATCCACTAATCGAAGAGGAAAGTTCCATCACTCGATCTGCCTAATTAGATCAACCCTACATTTCTAAGGTATCTGTCATCAGGCCTTATTGACATCAGAGTTAGGATGAAGTCCTAATATTTAGAAAGGCTCAGACTTAGTAACTGTGAAAATACCAGTGTTGTCCTTAAAAATGATGTGGTAGATTCCTTAAAGCTTAGTAAGGATAACAGAGGGAGTTGCATGGATATAGCCATCACATAGTACGAGCTGGGTGGGAAGACACATACACTTCAAATAAGTTTCCAATACTTTCCTAAAATACAGTATAGAGAAAACATACGGGTGGTCCTGTTTTTCTCAGGGGCTCTGTGGTAATTTTTGGTTCATCTGTGTCACTTCCATACTCTTACGCCATTTCATGGGCTCCTGGCACTCTCCATGGCTCTTCCACACACCAGTACGTGCTGGTTCATGCTGTGAAATGAAGTCACTGCTCGTCCTCCTCTCACATCTCTTTTCTTTCTCACACACCCACATGCACACAAACACACACATCATCACAAACCCTTACGTGCTGTCTGCTGTGTCTTTGTCCTCTCACGTCCTTCACGGTGCCCTCCCCGACGTGCGGCCTCACACTGGCGCTCCATGAGCTGATCTCGTCTGTTTTTGGGTAGTCAGACACCTGTGGGGGCTGTGCCTTGGGCCAGCCTTGGCTCCCACTGGTGAGAAGATGCTGGTAGTAAGGACAGGTCCTGGCACAGGCCGCTCTCAGAGGGGAGGAGCTGGCAGGTACCTGAAGGCTGAAGATTTGGTTGCCTCTGATCAAAGATCCTGCCTTTTCATCAGCTGGGTGCCAAAAGCCCTTGTGCTGGATTCACACACAACAGATCATCCCTGTTTAGCTGTTTAACTTGAGGCACCGTCCAGGTTACTCAGTTTTTCCCTTCTGATTTTGGAGGTTCTCAAGACATAAAGAAAGACATTGATATTTGTGTTTTCCTTGGCTCGATGCCTCCTGTGATGATTGAGGGATTTGTCTGATTTTTGAGTTTCTGCTGACATTACCAGCAATTGCTGCCTCTCTTTTATGACACCTCAGGGAGGCAGCAGTGGCTCTGTCAGACTGTTTCATATTTCAGGGGCAAAGCTGATGAACCACGGGAGCAAACCATGAAGGCAAGTGGATCTCATCTCCTCTGGAATGATTTTCTGGGAGCTCTGAAAGCTCTCAGGCTTCATGCAGCAAGAAGGTGCTTCTTGTCCATGTTTACGGAGGAAGGTATTTCATGGTCATTTCTGACCTTAAAATCCCTAACTCTGGGAGTCTTGCTGTCAAACCCATGTGGGGCCAGGTATAATTCATGCTAAGAGGTGCTTACAGCACCTCTCTCGCATCTGTGGGAGGAGTGAAAGCTGAGGTCCAAATATTAATTTTTAACTTAACGGTGTGAAACTACTCAGGTGTTGTCGTTTGTGTACTCTATTTAGGGAAAGCAGAAAAATATTGTTACGACTTCTTTAAACTTTTGCTTTAAACCAAGTAATCCTGTTTGCTATCACGGGGCATAGGTTGCTACCCAGTGTGTTCCTGAAGGCTTAAGAATAATGAGTTGGTATCTTTTGATGTAAACTGTTGGTCTTCCTTGAACAGTTACAGAAAATAGTAGGTTTGAGGGTTCAGCTGGAATTGATATGGAAAAGAAAGAAAAGCAAGATGGCCAATGGATTTAAAGGCTGATGGTGAGGATTGGAAAAAAAATTGGCAGCCATTGGTGGGAAGGGATTTTTGACAGCTCTCCATGTCTGGTTCACCGGTGCATTTTGGAAAGTGCTTGTTTGGGGCAGCAGTGTAGCCTAAAGGCCAATTTTCTTTCACCGTCTGAAATTAAGATTTCAAAATACTCAATAATCAAAAGCTTTCAGGTAAATACATAATTCTGGAGACACACAGTTGCTGTACTGTCAGCTCACATATCTGTTCATGCTTCCTTTGTTAGCCTGTTTGTCTTCTAGTTTTGATGTCTTACCTCATTTTTCCCCTGCCTTGTCTCTTCTTTTGTGGATATTCTCTTTCAAGCACCTCTTGGTCCTGTCTGAGCTGCCTGCTGCCAGAGGATACCTGCTCACCTGCATGCCTGTGCAGCCACGGAGGGTGCTTGACCAGCAAGGTGACAGTAAGATACTTAGGTTGAGTTGGAATAGACAGTTGGAGTTTTTTCCCGCTATTTTTTGCTTAGGAAAATGTGATCCTTGCCTTGGCCAACACTCAGTCTCAGTCCTCACGACTTCAGTATAACAAATACCTAGTCCACAACTTCTTTTTGAGTAGGGCAAAGCTGAGAGCAAAACACGCATAAAAAATTGGTGTTTTTTGGCAGCCACAGAGGTAGCTGACACCCCAAAAGCTCCCAGCAAGTAAAACCCAGAGTGTGAAGAGGTGGTGGATGGAGCCGAACCCAACTCTTTGAAGCCCTACAGTAATCCTTTAACCAAAAGTCTCTTGTTCCCATCACAGCCACAACACAGTGGGTGTGAGAGCCTTATTCGCCGCCGCTCCCGCCATCTGGAGCAGCCTGTCTGCTTCCTTCACCCTCCATCTGCTTGCACATAGGAGCTGAAATCTCTCTCTATGTATGTTTTCCTTCCTTTTTGCCTCTTTTTCTCTCCACCTTGGTTACTGACCTCAATTATTTTTGTTGTCCTTCACACACAGTTCTCCTGACTACGTGCAGAATATTAGTTGGGGTTATTTAATCCTTTCAAGCGTCCAAGGATACAATTAATATTGAATAAAGTTGTATTGTTTTGGTTTGCTTGACAATAACAGGCATTTATAATAGGATTCTGAATTTATTGCCAGTAATGGTATTTGCTTAACTGGTGACTCACAGTTTATATTCATGATTACTTAATAGGACCTAATTTTCTAGTCATTTTAGATAGCAGGAAAACAAGTTGGAACTAAGCGGGTGCTGTTAGTAAACAGGTAATGAGTGAAAGGAGGGATAAAAAATTCCTCGGGGCAGCGATCTGTCATTTTCATTGGAATTCAAACCACCTTGCATTTCAGTGCTTCTCTGTAAATAATAATTAACAACAATAACAATAATTTGCAAACATATGTGCGTGATTGGGCTGTTGTTGAATGGCAAATAGCTGTCTTAGCAATCAGAATATTTCTCATTTTTAGCAGTCACAGTGTTCCTAAAAACCTTTCTATCAAATCTTAACACCGATATGTTTTTTTATTATCTGACTTGGCAGTTCCTATAATTTTCTTCTGAATGTTGTGCCAATCACTTTTGAAAAAGAGAGCTATAAATAACAGATTGTTAATAAACTTTTGATGGCCCTTTCAGTGATGTTTCCATGTTGAAAGCTGCATATTGAGTTTTATGCCAGAATTACTCACCAAACAGATTGTATAAAGTTAAATTAAAATAATACTCTTAAGCAGAATTTTTTGGCTGAGTTAAAAAGCCTTTTTTTTTTTTTTTAAACACTGGATGTGCTAAGAAAACGCTACTGGGAAGCTCTGTTTTGGATCTATGTGTAGAACAGCTGAGCACAGCGCTAGGGGGTCCTCAGCTCACTGATTTTTCTTGATCTTTTCCTGAGCAATATCATGGGTCACAGTTAAAATATCAACAGTTTTGGACAGCAGGACTACATAAGATTAGTTCTTAAAATACATTTCTCAAGAGTGAAGTGAGAAGAAGCACATGAGAGAAAACATATTGAGGATTTTCTTTTTAATTTTTATTTTTTTTATTTTCTTATATCCCCAACTGGAGATAAACCAAACAGTTTCAGTCTTCTTACAGTTTCCAGGAGTAACAAAAAGGAGGTGTTGGTAATGATGCAAATGAACATGAGCAGCAACAAGGTAAAGATATGTGGCATCTTCCCCCGAGACCCTTCCCTTTGCACTTTTTTTCTGCAGGATTCTTCTTGTTTTCCTGCTCTTAATGCTCCCCCTAATTTAGGTTGAGGATTTGAAAGTATGTTCTTTCAAGGCTGAGCACCCAAAAGTTGGGAATTACATCTTATGCTCAGTTGCCAGAGTACAGTAGACCGAGAAGTTTGATCTGTGGCTGAGAGGAGTGGAGTGAGGTGAAGGATGTGTGGAATTTCTGAGGTCTGGGAGCCTTTAAGGTCCGTTTGTTTTGGTGAGGGCTGGTGTGGCAGTTTGGAGAGCAAAGAGAGCAATATATCCCGGCTCGTCGGTGGTGGGGTGTGTAGGTTTGCAGGTTTTCCTGGGAGCTCCAAAGGGAAGGTTCTAGGATATCACAGGTATCTGCCTGAAGACAGAACCCCCCAGGGCTGTGGAGTTGTTCTGTGACATTGCTGTGCTTTTGCTGTTTAAAACCTGCCTGACACCCCATGGCACTTGGGAAATGTGGCTGGCCCTCTCCACCAGCTGCATCACTGGTCACAGAAATGGATGTGCTTCTGTTGTAGTACCAAATAAACCATCACAGCCACTCCTGCTTAAATGTAGATATTTGCAAAGGCTGAGAGACAGGTGCACATGTGAGGGTTGGAGATTGGCAAGTGAAATGTGAAGGGTCTAAAATACTTGGGGTTTTTTACTGTGCTCTTTACTGGCCTCAGATGAGATCAGGCACTGTTGAGCGAGGACTGCTGCAAACACCAGAGTGAAAGACTGTTCGTACCCACGAGAACTTACAATCCAAATAAACAAGACAAAAATGCTAACACTGTTTTGTTAAAGACAAGCAAGTGTGTCAGTTGTAAACCCAGAGCTGAGCCTGAATCTTAACTCCAGCCTTATGCAGAGGACTGTCCTGCTTCTTTTAGTAGTGGGCACTGTGTCAGCACCAATGTCCCCAAAATGTATTTATTTGTATGTGATTCACCCCGGGTCATCATGTGTCATTCGTTTTTACTAGTTAGGGGTTGAAATGCAAAGCGCTGTCTGTGTGCTGTTGGTAACAGCGTGGGCGCTTTATTGCTGTGTTGTTTCAGCTGCTCAGAGGAATCCAGGTCTGCCCAGAGCTATAAAGAGCTGGAACAGTCCAGGCAGTTCTTGGGGCGATGTGGGATTGCTCCCAGCAGGATCCCATCCTCCCATCCTAGCTTAAATAATTCAAAGGACCAGGCTTCAACCAGGCATGTTTTCCATACAAACTCACCAGCTGTGACCCTACTGCCCCACTGTGATGGCCAAGTGCAGAAATGGTGGAAACTATTGGATGAAAAGCTGTAAAACCCCCCAAATGACATAGAAAATCCAAACAACACAAAAGAAAGCTGGAGGGAAAGGAGAGCACTTAGAGGATTTGCAGCCATACGGAAAACGCCTCTGGGGAAGGCACAGGTTGCTAATCAAATTCAGCCATGGTTGAGAGAGATTGCTGGAGCATCCCTGGAAAATCCTTCACTGTTATTTTGAGTTGGCTTGGAGATTTCCTCCCACTGCTCACTCTTGTGTTTTCCTGCCTCTCAGTGTAAGTAACTCGGCACAATGTGCCCAGTCGTGAAACCTGTGGTGTTTCAGAAACTTCAGGCATGGTCAAGTGCTTGGTGTGTGCTGTCAATGGCACAAGACACTGTGAGCACATTAAAATTGATTTGTGCTCCCTACCCTGCTTTCTTGAATAACACCTGAACAAATTCAAAGGCTTCGTCTTTTACTTTGGGACATTTTGTAGCTGCAGCCTGAGATATCTTACGGATGATCTAAAGCTCCGGGATCAGCATCAGCCTCACACCTCTGCTTTAATGGGATTTCTTGCCGCAGGGGCGTAATTAATTTGTTCAACTTTTTTTGAGGGGAAAATCTGACACTGTTAAGCTTTTCCATGGGCTGATGATGAGCATCACAAAAACACCACCTCCTTCTCTGGGTGCAAGCCATGGTGTTTTGAGACACCTTCTCTAGCATAATTACATAGCAACCTGAATATTGCAAAGCAAACAAGCTCTCCCTCCCAAAATAAAATGCTTTCAAATGTAAAAAAAAGCACCATGAAAGAGCACAAACCCTTCTTGTCTCTTCTGGGGAGAGAAGAGGGGGGCAAACAATACATGACTTGTTAGCCAAGTTGCTCGAAGCGCCATGAGAAGATGCTTAGATAAAAACATTAATGGAGCAGAAAAACAGTGTGACTCCTTTTGGCCTAATGACCCAGGCACTGGAGCGCAAGAGGAATAATTTAGAAGGAAGGGAAATGTCTCCTGTCACAGGTTTGACTTATGCCTTTTAGGAAGGAGGAGGCTATATATTTAGATGTCAGGGGAGAATGTACCAAGAAATGAGTTGAAAAAAATGGTTCTCAAAAGCGCATGGGCATAGAGGTACTGCAGGCTGCAAGGAGACTTCTGCTCTTGGGCATATTGAGGTGTATCTGGAGTAATTTTACTGGCTAATTTTCCTGTCCATAGCCATGTAATTTATGTCATAGACATAAGTTTTATGCTCTTAAGAGAGAGACCCTGAAAAAAAAAAATCGTGCCGAGCATTGTAGGCAAGTCCATTGAATGAGTGTCTCTGATGAATCTTGTATGTTTAATGGAAAGCAACGAAAATGATTCAAGGATTCCTGAGTGATAGCTGAGATGATTTGTGTCCAGAAAGCAAATGTGTGCCCTTTTGCTGCTGTTGGAAGGGAACATAACAGGCACTAAAGCTGAGAACGTGCTCGATCTGCAGGTGAGGGGACCTGCACTGGGGGAAAGATAAAAGGAGAGGTCTGGGGCAAAGCAGAGCAATGGGATTCAGCTGCAGCTTAATTGACTCTAGAGACTACTAAGGTCCCTCCTTGTTCATGAGCTGCAAAAATTCGTAGACATGGGTCTTTTGGACAGGACAGCTTGTACTGCACCAGTACACTTTCATCGTTTTCAGTCAATGACCACTAAAATGACTGGCAGCTTCAGTGTCAGTGTTTTCCCTGGAGGTTTTATGGTGTCCTGACATCTTTGTCTTGCATTGCCACGTGGTTGTGAGGAAGGTGGAGGAGCGCTCTATATCCATATAAGTAGATACAGTGTCTGTGTATGTGTCGCTGTTACGTCCGAGGCGCATAAAGAAAACGACACAGAGTCCAGGCTCACGAACAGTGGAAGCCGAAGCTTTTCTTTAATAATTTTCTGACTACTATATAGGATAGATCGCAAAAAGTGTGTTGAGTGGCAATAGGTAATTGGTTCCTTGGCCATCCACTCCTTGAGAGGATTGGCCAAGTCCTAGGAGACCTATTCCATAATATTTTCAAAGTCGAAGCCATAACAATCTTGCAAAACAACTTGCGAGTGCAAGAAGTTTATGAAACTGTGACCTTGTTTAAAATAGTTTACATAGGAAAGACAGTCTTCTCACAGAATATTGAGAAAAGGCTGAAGAATTTCTCTGCTTCTAGCTTTTTAGCACCTACATGTATGTATGTGTGTGTGTATGTATACATATAATATATATAAATGGCTATGGGGGTGTGTATATATGTATGTATATAATGTACATAAATGTATGTATACCCACACATTAAAAATACTGTTAGTATAGTGATATATAGAGATGTACAGGGATAAATAGCACTTTTTTTTTGCCAAACAGCATCTTGTTTGGCTTCAGTAGTGAATGTATAGACAATGACTGGTGCCATTTGGTAAAAGCTGTTTAAGAGCATTGTGAACGTTGTTAATTTATTCTGTAGTTTGAATTTCTCTTCATATTTGGATTACGTTCAGGGGAAGGCAGAAACTGTGTCATGCCCCTGTGCTCAATGAGCTAATTGGGGTGAACCCAGACAGATAAGAAGTTAAGAGCACAGTGGTCCTTCCCTCTCTTCCTGTCCTCCATCTCCATGTTACCTCTGCTACACCAAATCCCTGCTTTCCATCTCTTGTCTAAATCTTGCAAAAAGCCTCTGGTAGGGTGCAGTGCCAGAGTCACATCCTGCAGTTGTGCACAGCTGGGAGGCACAGCTGGAAGACAGCAAAGCATCTTCCTTTGGGTCAGTTAAGGGCTTTATTTGTTTGGGTAAAGCACCCTTCCCATGGGGGAAATGAAGGGGGTGCACAGCAGATGGAGAATGTTTGAGCTTTTTGGGTGCAAAGTCTTTGGACCGCAGCAAGTGGAGGGTGAATTAACTAACGTTGTGCTTGGTGTTTGGAGGTCTGTCTCAGGTAGCCTGTGAGGGATTCCTCTCTGTAAATGGGGTTGTTGAAGTGTCTTCACTGTCCACATTTAACTCCAGTGTGCAACTGCTTGTTGGCTGCTGCTGCTGCGCAGTCATGGCTTGCAAAGTTGTGCTGTTTAAAACCCCACTGCCAATGCCAATGTTGTTGTGGCAGTGAGTTCATCACTTTCTGCAATCAAATCCCTTCTCTGCTGTTATTTAAGCAACACCCCTATGGACGTAGCAGTGGCTTAGATATTTTCATACTTTGACACCAAGGCCAAATGTGGAGGGTGGGGGAGATTGGTTGTAAAAATATTTTAAAAAACCCAGTTTTGGCTTTGGAGGGTGCCTGTAAAACGTGTATTTAGAGGTCTTCTTGTGTGTTGGCACTATGGTCAGAGTAGATCCTCCTGAAGTCAGAGGGTGGCACACAAAAGCACAACAGGTTCTCTCTTATTTTCTCTTAAATAATTTGTAGCATCTCAAAGTTGCTGTAAAATTCTACCTTTGATTTCCACAGCTCGGAGGTTTTTCCTGTGGGAGTCGAGAGAAGCCCCTACCTACTCAGCAGTAGGCTGGAATAGCAGCATTTTATGCTCGTTACGCTCAGGTTTCAAACATCATTATAAAGTTATAAGGCTGTGAAGGAACAGGTTGCAATTCCACAACAGAAGAGGATGGGGCCGAACACATCCCACAGGACAGTTCCCATCTTCTGCCAGCTCAGGTGTTTGCAGGGATGTGCTGTGAATTCATTTAATGAAACGATACAGGTTAAAAATAGTTCTCTAAAAAGGAGGTGGGGGAAGGGGAGAAGTACAGAGTACAAGAAGTTTTATTTCTTCTCATTCCATAGATGCTATAAATCAGCGGAGAAGTCAGTTGCAGTTTTTCCCCTTCTGTGTTGTGCCGTTAAAAAATCATCAGCCACTACACTGAAATGGTTTGCAAGAGCCACTTCGCCAGGAACAATTTCTGTCTGAGAACAATAAAAAATTAGCAGATGCCAGGTTGAGTTCGTGTGTCAGTGGTTACTGAATTCAACTTAAGAGCTGTAAATGGAACCAATCATCATTTCTTAATGAGATACATGAGAACAAAGAATCACAATGCTTGAATAATCTGTCACATCTCTATCAGTGCTGCTTAAGCAATTATTCAGTTTGTTCAGTGGTTTGGCCGGTAACATGACAAAAATCAATTTACGAAGCAGATTAAATGTAAATATGCAGCGCTTCCTCCCCCACCCAGGAATGCCATTCCTAAAACCTTATGTTTTTTATCCCTACACCAGTCATCTGTTTTCAGTGGTACTTCTTGGATGAAGTGCTACATGGCCCACAGTGACATTATTCACCAGATCATTTGTCTTTAATCCATCTCTGGTCTAATGAGATTGTCATCTGGGCCTTAGTAAAAATGAATGATTCATTGCCCTGATGTACAGTGTAAGTGTGTTTTTCACTGCTAAGGCTGTATTTTTCCAGGATCCTTAAGGAAACCCATCCCTCAGCCCTTACTAACACTTAATGTAAATATTTCTGAAAATTTTATTCATTTGGCAGCTAATGTAGGAGAAACTTGGTATGAGTTCCCTAGGAGCTAAATAACAACCATTGTACATGGAGTTGATGCCATCACCTATTTTAATACCAGAGCTTTCTGGTATATTTTTTTTCATTGTGTTGTAGCCGACTGTGACTGGGATGGTCCCATCTGTGTTTGTAGTGGTGGAAGTCTGCAGCAAACACTGATAACAACAACTGTCACAGTGGACACTAAGTGCCATCTTCAGCAGCAGGTGTTCACTGGTCTTACCCTTTTCTTCCTTAAATGAGTCCTCAATACTTGGAATGAAGCTGTGGCACAGAAGAGATAATTTTTCCCCCCCTATGAAATGTTTTCACCTCTTGTCTTCTCCATGGGGAACGCATACGTTTTTGTTCCCTGCACAAATAACTCCTGAATTCCCTCAGTCCATTTGTGTTTTATATAGTCTACAAGATGCCATTGACATACCTGGCTGTGTATCTCATCCTTCCTCTCGTATTGTCACTGGGTTCTCAACAGAGCTATCATAACAACTTTTAGGGAGTTGTGAGCACTTTTCTTTTTATTTCAGTCAAGGTGACAGGGTTCCAAGAAGCCTTTTAAATATACCAGAGGATTGTGTTATGGAAGATAATAGTATTTCTTAACTTATAGTTGCCATGTGACTTCTATTACTATAATTTTTGAGCAAATCACATCCTTACAAAATCTGTGATACTAAAAACTCGTATGCTTATATTTTTGCTACATTTATGCATGACATATGGACTTCCAGTATCTGGTTATTCAGTTTCTGCTCAGCATCTTGTATTTTGTGGTGACTGTTGAAGAATCTGAATATGTCTGGTATTTCCTTATGTATTATTGGTGTTGCTGTAGTGTTTAGATTGTGGTTTGTTGGCTAACTGTCAAATACTCATGGATTCATTAAGAAACAGATGCACAGGTCTACACTTTGTTTTTGTAGCTGCACTTTTGACATATTGTAAATGTCCTGAATTGATTTTGTTCAGGATAATACCATCTGCTGGCATCTGTTTCTGCTGTGGCTCTTGCTGAGTACTTGTGTGCACCATGGTCTATCAGGACAAATTCCAGGGTGTCAGCAAGGTACTATGTCCATTTTTTTTTTCTGAAATAAATGAGAGCAGAGTTTGAACATTGGACAACATAATACCTACATAATTTAATATCTAGATTAATACGGTTTATTACACAAAGCATGTTTCAGGCAAAAATCAGGCCCTCTGTCCATGTTGGGCTCTCTTAATGTATTGTTGATGTGTCTGCAAATATATCAGAACTCGCAGATTGGGAGAAAAGGAGTGAGTCTTTGGCTTTATATTTGTCTTCCCATTGATCATGGAGGGATATGGAATACACTTCTAGATCTTCCTGAAGCCTTTACACAAAACAGTCAAAATAAGTCATGTTAAAATGTCACTTACTGTATCTGTAAGGCTGATGGTCTTCTTGTAAGCCTTTAACATAGCTAGGTGTGTTCTGATATGAAGATTTTGGTGGCAGAAGCAATTCTGGATGTGCACTAGATGAGAATTCTGCTGAGGATGCAACTAGGAAAATATGTGCTGTCTCCTGAGAGTCCAGAACAAAATTCTTGTTTTTGAGTAGCCCACTGTCCTGTTGGATTTAGCTCTCCATATTCCACTCTGTCCTTCTTAGTAGGTAGAATCAGTATTTATGGTGGATTTTATTGCAGTTGCCATGTCTGTGTCTGAACTGTGAAATGCAATAGAAATTCCATTTTCTGGTACTCCCTGTCTCTGCTCATGACAAGTGCAGGCAAGCATCAAAAATTATATAGGTCAGGATTTATCTGTAGTGGCCTAACTCTGCTCCCAATAAAAGTAGTGAGAGTTGGCCTTTGATGTCAGTGAGACAGCATTTATCCAGTTTTGGGATGCTTATGACCCCTTTGCCTTTCCACACCACACACATGCAGTGGTGACAGGGAGAAGCAGGGCAACGCAGAGAAATGAGAGTTCTCCAAATACGGCTGAAGACAGGGAAAGGGGTGTCCTCAAGTGTTTCAACAGAAGTGTGTCACCAGTCTGAAATACTTGTGTCCCAGCAGGGCTGGATTGCCCTTGAGCTGGAGTAGTCTTTGTGGTCCTTCATATGGGCAGGATTCAGGTGAAGACTTAATTATGGAGAGCCTTCATGGCTGTGCATGTGTTAGAGCTCACATGAAAGTAATGGCAGAAGCACAGGTTCTCCTTTGACTTTGCCAGTCACTTTCTTTGATCCTGTGTCCCTGCTGTTGCTGTTCTTCCACTGTTGATGTCTGCCGGACTGGTGCTCCCATGCTGGTACCCGCTCAGGAGTTAGACTTTGTAAAGTCATGAGCTTTGGAGATGATGTGGGCTAATGGTGGAGACATGTATTGGGTTGAAGAGCACTAGATAAGAATTTGGAAGACTCAGGTTTTGTTTCTGACTGTGGCACTGGCCTTTTTTTGTGACCTTGGAGAAGTTGCAGCACCTCACTGGCCTGGTTTCCCCATCTGTCAACAGTTCCCGACCTACTTTGCAACTCACTTTGAGATCTAACTCATTAAAGCTTGCTATGTGAGATGTTCAGAATGCACTGTGCAAGGTGTTGTTTTTGTTTTTGTCATGGTGATGTGGTAAGAATCTCCCCTCTTGTATCCAAGTGTGTTGGGAACTCAGCTGCAATGCTCGTGTTTTGCAGGTGATGCTTTGTGCGGAACACAAAGCCAGAATCTGATCCCTTTCCTAAAAACACCGCTCCAAACAGAGGTGGACAGCCCTACCTCAAAAACAATAGAAATGGGACAAGAGAGTAAACCCAAATGAAATGCATTTTGTTTTCTGAAACTGTTCCTGTCTTTCATTGTGCTGGGAACCCCAGCAGGGCAGAAAGACCTTCCAGAAATGTCTCTGAGCGCTCAGCACCAGCTAGTGATGGGTTTTGCAGTGTAGGTTCATCAGTGGATGGACATTAGGGAGACAGCTGTAGGAAACTGTAAAGCTGTGAGGCAGTTTTCCTCTCTTATGCAGTCCGTGTTCTAAGTGGGAGTCAGGAAATAGCAGCCCTTTTAGCATCATGCTGCCAACAGAGTGGGATTTGCAGAGCAGGGTAGGGATTTGTGCATCCCTGAAGAGCCCTCCGATGATAAGACAATGTGGTCTTGCCTTGAAGACACATCTGTAGGATTAGTCATGTGTTACCTGTTAATTACAATTTTTTAAGTCTCACAATGCTTGTGCGTCTTGAAAATCAGTTCAGTAACTAAAGCCAGCACAGTGAGTGGCTACAGCACCCCTGCAGTCATAAAGCTTTTTGAAACACCTTCAAAAAAACCAGTGAAAGCAGTTGGAGAAATGTCTTCATTTCCATGTCTTCTTGGGGGAAAAAATTGTACCTGTGAGATGCAAGAGGAATAGAGTAGTGTTTCCAGTCACTGTGGCAGTGCTGTTTTAAAAAGCCCTTTTGTAGGCACAGTGCATTCAGGTTTTTTCTCTGATTCTGGAAAAAAGTAAAGTTCATGCATAAATTGGCAAGCAGGCTTTCATTTAAGCTGTGTGATTTAGATCTGCCAGTGAAGGCTGCTGCTGTAGAGCATTTGGCATTCATCAGAAAAATCTCCAAGTCTAAACAGTTTTATTATGCAAAGTTACATAGTTTGAAGGTAAAACAGTCTGTCTTTTTCCACTTTGATGAACCGGGCTAGCTGATGGATGTCCCATCAAATGTCTCATAAACTTGCAGGGAAAATTAATAGCTGTAGGTCTCACTGTTCAACCTATGGCTGCTCTAAGCCCTAAAAAAAGGATTCTTAGCTGGGCTGTGAGCAGCTGTACCCAAGAAACCATGTGGGTTCTCAAATAATGTGTTAGAAAACCATTGGCATCTTCATTAATTAGGATCCCAATACCTGGATATTTCCATTCAGATTTAATTAGCGCAGCTTTATACTTCTTACAAGACACTTCTGCTAACAAAGCTTGCAGTGACTGCACTTTACATGTGTAGAGATTTTCCTGGAGTGATTTTTCCGTAGTGACTTAGGGAAATTCATAGTTCACTGAAACATTTATTAAAGCTTCACCCTGTTTAGTATGTGATTACTTTGCTCATTCATCGTGCCATGTGTTCACTCTAAAATCTCATTAGAGGTGTGAAGTCAAAGGGATTTCAGCAGGAGCCAAAATATTAAGCCCTTAATGTCTTTTTTACTAGGTATGCACTGCTGAAAAGTGACCAAGAAGGGTTCTCCTGAGTGACTGTTCTCTGTATTTCTGTACATTTCTACAGAATGCAAAGAACCAGGTTTGCTAATCCCACCCAGAGCTCATTGCAGCAGCCAAAAAAATACCTTGGTTTTGGCAGGGAGACCTCTCTATCCATTGCAGCTGAGTAGGGTGGGAGCTGTGGGTCAGACCTCAGCCCTGCTGGGACACTGATTCCAGTGGGAATCACCACCTGGTTGGGGCAGCCCGATCTGTGCAGAAGCAGCTGCAGCTGGTGAGGTCCCGGTCTTGGTGTCCTGCACCCACCCAGCACCACCACAAGCAGCACCAGTTCGAGCCCTGCTAAGCCACTTGGTAAAACATCGCCGCAGGAGTATCTTGGCAAGGTGAGAGGGAAAAAGCTATTTAGCTCAGCACACTGTTGGTCCACCATAAAAATTTCTCTCCATTCCATAAAAACTGCAATAAGGGAGCACCAGCCTTCATGAAATGCCCTTTAAAATGCAGTGAGAAAACTCAATATAGTAATAGGTTCCTATTTATTCAACAAAACCTTTAAAATAAGCTCTGAGTGCTCAGAAAAGTAACTTTCTCCATCACAGGTGAAGGAATTGTGTTGTTTTTTATTTTGGATAGCTTTAGTTTTTCTGGGAAGAGGACTGCAGCAGAAAGAATAACCCAAGACAATAATTTGGGCCTTGAACAAAACCAATTTCTTGCATGTAATTTGGGTTTGTTCTCCTCTGAGGCTGTGCTCTACGTGGACAGCATAAAACTTGGCGGTCTTTCAAAATCTTGAGTGAGTAAAAGAAAGGACTCATTATCCCTTCACCTTGTGCAGTGCAGGATCTGCAGAGATGGTGAGAAGTACTGCTGTTTCCCAGGAATGACTGGTTCCTTTGGAGGCAGTAAAGAGGCTGGGTGGGATTCACTGCCCCTAAAGGGGATTGGGTGTATTTGCCTAAATTTAGGAATTCACTGTCATTTGTCGTGGCAGTCTAGCTTGTGCAGAATTGGGTGCCAGGGATGGGTTGGGTAGAGCAGCTTCTTCTTTCTTGGTTGGATCCAGTTGTTTTACTACATGTAAATTCTTCCATTAAATAATGTTGTCAAAAGTCAAAATTATTTTTCTTGGGTCTAATTTTATTCTCTCCACTTGTGGCTTCATTTGCTAGACTTTACATTATCTTTGGAAACTTAAGACAACTTTGTCACCCTTCTGAGGTGGCAGTGGCACTGTTTTCTCTCCCTAGTTTTGGCACAAATAAGACAATCTTTTAATATCGGTCATTTACAAATGAGCTCTTGCAAAAAGATAGTAAAACACATCCCCACTTGTACCACTTGGGCTCCGTTGTGAGAATTTCATACTGGGTTTGTAACCTGGAACGCGTGTGATCCACTGGTTCTGCAAAAGCAGCATCCACAGTAATTAAACATTAACTACCTTTGCTTGAAAAGAGCTGTCATCATTACTCTTTGCACTTGTAAAGTTGGTTTTTTTTTTGGTATGGATACTGGTTATAAGCTTTTAAAGCACTTGCCTACTCTTTATCTCAGCTGGTATTTACACTGAAAGGTGATTTGAATCCTGCAATTTCACGTCAGTGCGGCCACTCTGCTTGGAATTACTTCTGGGTCATTACACAAAAAACAGGAATTTTTTATGCTTCTGGGTAAGTGGGTGATGGAAGAGCCTGTTTTCTGCCTTCAGATGGTAAAATCAGCAAGATCAGAGACTCAGCTGGCCCTGCACGACTTTGGATGGGTGGTTCTTCAGCGAAATGTGGGTTGTTGGTGGCAGTGTAGGTGGGTGGGAAATGGTAACTCCAGCTCCATAGCTGGGCATGCCTCAGCCCCATTTTTTCTGAACCCTCCTCCAGCTGGCAAAATCTTCCTGCCTGTGCAGTGAGAGAATGGTCAAGCTCAGGAGCAATGGCTGGTTTTGGTCACTCGGTGCCCCATTGGCTTTGAAGTTGTGTTACTACCATCCTTTTCTGCATGAAGCCTGGTTGCACCAGCGTTGTGCTGTGTGGGGTTTGTGGAGGTTGGGGGCCAGAGGGTGAGAACACACAAGAATTGGAAAAACAAACCTCAAATACCCCAACTCTAGCCAAAAAAAATTGGAGGGGGGTAGGAGAGTAGGGCAAGTGTGAGTCATAGCTGGATGGGCTGAGTTTAAAATGCTTTGTAGGTGGTTTTAAAAGAAAAGCATTGCACGAAATGGTTTTGTGACCTGAAAAAAAGGTGAAAACAAAGTAATGATAAAAAAAGGAACTTCAAAGGGGAGGAGGAAGAAGGAAAAAAGGGAAAAGAGGAAGAAGAGAAAAAAGAAAATAATTTTTAAAAAAAGAATTGAAAGAAGCTTGACCATTCTTGGATTACAGAAAAGTGAGAAGCACTGATCAGCATCCTCATTTCCACGGCTGTGCAAGCTCTGAGTGTGTCGTTAGAGGGTTTCCAGTTTGGGGCTGGCCAGTGTCCAGCTGGCGTGGGGCATGGCCGGGAGATCTCCTGTCAGTCTGTGAAACACTGTGAAGATGCACTGTGCCCCAGCCGAGTGAAAACTCGTCACTTTACAGCTCAGCCTGCTCTTTCAACAAGAAAAAATAATATTTCCGAAAGAGAAGAGGAGAAGTTTTGCCATTACACAGCGTTTGAACCCTGTAGCAGAGGTTGTGGTTGTGGATCCAAGGCTCCTTCTCTCCATAGCCCAAAGTTACCATCCCAGGGGGGAGGTTTAATTCCCGTAGAGTGGGGCTGGGGAGTAGAGACAGCTCAGACTTGTCTGTCTTGTAGCAGCTAAAACAAAGAAATGAAGTTGTTTTCCAGATTCAGCTGTAACCAGTGAGCACTTTCCATACCTTCTGCTCCCCTGAATAGGAGAATTTCCTTTGACTCTGGGGAACTTGCACCATGCAAGTGTCAGACTGGATATCCTGGGGAATTTGGGAAGGCAAAGTCCAAAGAAGAGGCAGTTGGTGAAGTGAATCTGCTGAAGCTTCTGTCGCATTTAATGAGACAGACTTGAAGAGACAAACTGTTCTTGCAGAGATGATGGGATCAGAGGCTGCAGAATCCAGCCTGCTCCTGAGTCTCCTGAAGTTGGTGAGCTACATGGGAGGACCGGATCAAGGGCTATCTCCTGCATGTCAGTCTTTGTAAAAACACTAACTGAGCGATTTTCACTATCCCTCAGTGCTTGCCTCTTGCCATACTTTGTATTTCTTCCCCTCACAGTCGTGCTGAGCTCCCGTGGGTCAGGGGCCAGTGCTTGGCCCTGCTTTGCCGTGTGGATCCCCTTGAGCAGCCCCTGGAAGCGCCATGGCCTTGCTTGGCTGCATGCAGCCACAAGTGTGCTGGCTTTCCAAGGTTTTGATTTCCAACCTGGCTGGCAGCAGTGGGGATTGAATGATCTGAATTATCTTCTTGGAGTGAAGGCATTTTTGCACTGGCCGTGGAGCTGGGAGCAGCTGTGATGCCTGACCCCAGGACAACTTTGCTCTGGTGCCTGTGCTGAGAAGTCGGATCTGGTTCATCTGGATCTGGCTCTAGGCTCAGTTTAATTAATCTTTTCTTCAAAGTAGATTAAATTGATTGCTTTGGGAAAAAAACTAAATTGTCTTTGCCCTTTTTTTTTTTTTTTTTGCTTCAGTAGCTGGCTGGGAAACAAGAGAAATTAGGTGGATTCGCATGGTTTTCACTATAAAATCTTTATTAAAAAAAAATCCAGTCTATTGGGTATGAATTAAGAAGCTGTGACATAGACTGTTCCCACATTTTTAATGATCCTAAAATGACATGTTCTGCAAAAGGGGAAGCAATGACAGAAATAAAAATTCACTTTACAACCCAGTAAATGAAGAGAGATGACTACAGCTCAGAACCCCTCTGTCCTCTCCCTGGAAGGCCCTGAACACATCAAATATAACAAATTAAAGCACTGCTATTTCCATTTGGGACGTGTGTGCACATGCTGTCTGCCTTCTCAAGAATATCCACTGCACTTGGGGTATGATGGATTTACACTTGTCAGGAGCTGGGGTTTCACGTGCTGGATGAAATTGTACAATGTTGGTTTTTTCATGGATGCCTATGAGCTGCATGCATGGAGTTCACTCTGACCAGGACTTCTGAGGTTTTGTATGCCCCAGAATTCTTGCACAAATTGCTAGCTGTCTCTTCTTGCACTGAGACAAAATTTCCAGACAGAAAGGAAGATCTCTGCAGGGAACCCTGGGAGGGAAATAACCTAAAACTGAGGCTGTGATCAATGAATTAGGTCAGGGTTCCTCTTGGCTATGTAACTGCGGGAATCGGAGTTGGGCCTTTGCCCACGTCTTCAGCTAATGCACTGCCCTTCTCTTTTAGCCTGGGTGGTCAGAGATCTGCTTTTTCATGTCATGCCCTCCCCCTTAAGGCTTTTATGTGGGTTTGAGTCTGAAAGACATGTTCGCCCAAGTGCTGGCTGAGAGGTGTCCCCTGCCTCTGTCCTCTCGCGCCGTGGGCTGACTGCAGAAGTTTCTTGCAGCAACGGGAAAGCAGATGTGTTACAGGGATGATCTCCCATCCTGAGGAGTTGGCAAAGACCAGCTTTCTCTGCCTGGCTGCTCCATTTCCTGTTGCATGTGTGAGCACAGTGCAGTGGGTCTCTGTCCACTGTGGCTCATGCCACCCTCAGGTAACACAGAATCACAGAATGGTTTGGGTTGGAAAGGACCTTAAAGATCATCCAGCCCAACACCCTGCTATGGGCAGGGACACTTTCCACTAGACCTGGTTGCTCCAAGCCCCATCCAGCCTACAAAGAAGCATGAAGGACTTCGGGATGCTGTGAGCGCTTGAGAGCTTTTACTCCCCATTCAGTGATACTCCTCCACTCAGCACACCCAGGCTTTACACAAGCACCACCAAACTCACACAATGTGAGGGTTGAACCTTCCCTGCCAGAGACCAGCAGCACTTGGGACCTCCCAGGGCTACCCCAAACCTCCCTGGGGAAGAGAACATGCCTGGGGGTCAACCTGAGGCTTGTGAGAGCTAAAGATAAAAGCGCCAAAGTTCACAGTGGAAAAAGGACTTCTCTTATGACTAAGGGCTGTCTGCTGCCCATAGTTTCCTACCAGGATAACTGCAGGGTGGGCTAATTCAGGGCAGAGATGGAGGAGGAGACGAGGGGGAATGTAGGAACCAGAGCTGGGACCATGACATCATTGTATTTTCTTTCCTGGTGTTGCTTAGAGCATGTGGCTATGTTTATCTGAAAACCTCATCCTCGCCTATGTAATCTGAGCTCAGTTTCAGGGATTTAGCATGTTTTGGAAACCACATATTCAGAATACAATTTATCTATGTAATCTTTTCCTATTTTTGTGGGACACTGACAAAAATGCCAGCACAGGAATAATTCATATTAATATAACTATCTGTAAATCCTGGTGGAAAGTCCTTTTTGTCAGCAGTGCAGAAATACCAACTAAGAGGGTTCGCCCTTACACTTTTAAAGTTCCAGGCCTGCATAGGTCCCAAGGAATTTTAATCTCCCATTTGATTTCGAAGGGATTTTATGAGCATAAAAGTCTCTGCTCAGTTTTCGAGGAACACGTTGGGGTTTCAGCTGTTCCTTGTGCTGAAGTGTGGCTGCTTTTCAGATCAGGTTGAAACAACCAAGGAGATAATAATGGGTATGTTGAATTTAGAGTTGGCTTGGAAACACTGAGGAACAGCGGGAGCTGTGCACCACCGGGCTTGCTGCTGCATCAGGGACAATTCTACTCTGGGTTGCACAGGCATAACTTTGGCTCATTTCTGAAACACAGGCATCTGATCTCACTGCAGCTTATTGACTTTAATGGAGTTTATTCTTTTAATTTTTACAATGGTGTAAAGGAGAGCACAGTTTGGCTGGAAGCCATTATAGTGCTGCGTTGGCAGACGGAGTGAGTGAAATATGCAGAATCAAACCTACTGCAGGGAAGGTTCAAGTTTTGCAATACCCAAACCCTCATTTGCCAGTCCAGGTTTCTTGTTTTCCAGGGTGATTAGAAGGGAGCCATCCCTCCCCAGCATGGACTCAGCATGCAAGGCCACATGTAGGAATGAAGAGTCTGGGGGCTTATTCCCAATTCCCGTTCTTGTTTTCCTACCAGCCCTTTCTCCATGCTGAGCTCTGCCTGTTGATAAGATACGCTGTGTTGTCATGCGCTTCTTGACGAGACCCATGCTTATCCTATCCAGGGTGATAAAGACCAAACAGAAGGAATGGGCAAAGCTGTCATTCCCGTGGAGAAGGCCAGCATGTGGCCCCTGGCTCATGGTGACATGTTCTGACTGCAGCAGTGGAGGCAGCAGTCTGGGCTTTCAGGGGAGCAGTAGCTGTAGTCTGTGGCAAGAAAAGATTTTCTCCCTGGTGCCATCCACCTAAATTTCCCCCTTTAAACACAGATCAGAGAGGTTTAAAGAGGTGATGAAGTATGAAGTTTTGCTTGTAGCTGTAGTAGGAAGAAACTTACATATGTGTAAGCAAGTGAGATGTGGGGAAGGTGAGGATCTGACCATGCATGTAATTTGCTAATGAGTTTTATTGCTATTAATATATTAATTCCATTGCCACTGCGTTTTCTCTCCTCTTTCCTTGTTGCTGGCAGTGTCCTTCACCAGAAGCAGTTTTGTAGGGTATGATCTCTCCTCATTATACCTTATTCCTGGCCCTTTCTGATTTCTTATGCTTCAAAGCCTGGCATAAGCCCTGAATGTGACCTTTGAAATGCATTCAAAAGATGTTTAATCATTATCTGTAACTCTGCTTAGTCTTGTTATCTGTATAAATGCCCAGTAATATCATAGAATACTATCCTTTTGTACATATATTTAATTATCTCTTACTTTATATTTGGTCTGATGAATTTTAATCCAGCAGATGCTGTTAGCTGATCACTGTGTTGGGTTTGGACACGATCTCCCTGTCTTACTGCAAATGCAGTGTGTTTATACTCATTGAACACATTGTGATCCACGCATACATGTACAACACAGATGGGCTTTTTGGGTGCATGGCACATGGAGAACAACGGGAGGCACCTGTAGGAGTGGGCCTTAGCTGCTCTCTGGGCTGTGTTTAAGGGGTAGCCTTGCACTTGGAGGAGATTTCCTTTATTTGGCAGTCTTTGCTCTTTCATACCGTTCCAATTTGTTTTCAACACAGTCTGAACGTAATTGAATGGCTTCTTTTATTTCAATGTAAAAAAATGTCTGGTTTACATGCCTCCTGAGGATTAGGCAGTGAATTAAAAGCAAGTGGTTTTAGAGAATCACAAATAATGCTTTAACCTCCCTCCCCACTGAAACCAATGAATGATTCTCTAAATAAACAGATTTTCCTTTGTATATGTTGGGCTGGATGAGACAAGAGTCCTTCCCCCAGCTGGCCCCCTCCAGCCCGTGGCTGAACCCCAGTGGCATGTGAAAGTTATGGTGTGTTTACCAGAGTTCATCCTCCCTAGTAATCAGGAGCTGCTGAATTGCTTCACACATGGGTCACCCAGTCATTGGGGGTGGTTTTATTTTAAGTTTCCTAAAGAGTTTAGCAGGAGTGTGCCTCCCTGGCTCTTTGACTATTTTTAGTTAATCTCTGCGACTTCCCTACAGCTCTGCTCCCCTTAATGCAGCTTATACTAATAGGCAGAGACAGTCACTGGGGACATTAATGACTTGTCTGTTGAGGTCTGTCACTTGCTGGCGACTTACGTAGTCAGGTTGTTGTTTTACTCCCTGGAGCACTCCAGGATTCTTTATCTGAGCCCCTCTCCTTGTCTCATTGGGACTGCGATGGACATTTCAGTTGCAGGTGCACTTCAGGAAACAGAGATTTCTGCACAGTTCGATAGGGTGATTTTTTTACCTCCTCACACATGCTTTGTAGGGCCACTTGTTGGAGCAGAATTAGAAAAACTTGCTCCTCTGATATCCGAGGACTCTGTTAGGAGAGAACCAAGCAGGTCTTGTATCATGAGGTTAGTTTAAGTCCAAATGGATTATATGATGGGTGACAAAAATATTGTGAGGAGGAGAGGTGCTGACAGTTTGGATGATATGAGTCTTGTAGCTCCTGTGTTACTGCAGTTCTCTCAAAGGGTCTGTCAACAATGCTCAGACTTTTGGATGATTTCCCTTCAGCCAGGTTTTCCTTTTACATTAACAATCACGATGTGCCTTTTCGGAGAGCATCTTGGGAAAAATTGGGATGCTCTAACTCATTCACCATTAAGGCTACTGGATTTTATGAATTGATAATGCTGATTTTGGTTTTGTTTGGTTTTTTTTGTCTGTTTGTTTGTTATTTTTTGTAATGAAGAAGTCAGGGGTGCCTGTAAGAGAGGTTTCATTCCTGTTAGGAGGAACCCGGGCACCAGGAAGATGCTGCAGAAAATTGTCACGGGTGAGCAAACTACTACCTACAGTCTCTGGTTTTTGTCTCTGTTGCCACAGTAACTTCCAGTCCTGCTGCCCACTTAACACTGCTTAATTTGATTGCAAAGACCAGGCCTTCAAGGAGAGACTTTAAGCTGTGCTTATGGGTTGAAACTGGGAGGCTGTTGATAAGTTTCCCCTACCATGCCACTCAGCAAGCAGACACTTAGCCTGTGGTCCATAACTGTGCTGTATTTTAGAACTCTATGAACTTACAGCAAAGCCAGGGCTTTGCTCTCGGGCTCTGATACCCAGATGAAGTGGGTCCACTTACGGTTCAGCTGTTCTGTGTATCTATGTAGTCTCTTCAAGTTGTAGCTGGATGTATTTTATACAAATCGTGTAGCTAGTTTTTATCATATCAGGCCCATTTTACCTTTCCTCCTGGAAGGACAATAGAAAAAAAAACCACATTGAAGTGATGCAGAATTGATAAAAATTAAGTACAGAGCTTACAGATGCCTTATACTACATTTGATAGCTGTAAAAGTCTAGAAAATGTAGAATAAAACACCTGCTCTAAATGGTCTTTCTTCGTGGATAAGTGGATTTGGTAGCAGGAATGGTTTCAAATCTGCCTGACCTTTAGGGAATTTTGAATATGAATCCAGGGTGGCTTTGAATTAGGCAGTGGAGCTCTTCTGTTGTGTCTAAATGTGAATCCAGATCTAAGCCTTGGGACTTCAGTTCTGTATCTAACCACAGTGGTTGCTAAAGAGATGAAATAACATCTGCAAGAGCAGTTGAGTGATGTGCACACTCTCAGGTGCTGGAGTGAAGACAAACACACAAGTGCTCTTACCCAGTGATGGAAGCCTGAAAAAACAGAGGAAGCAAAGGGCTTGGTGACAACTGACAAGCATGGTGTCGTGGGTTAACCCCAGCCAGCAACCAAGGACCACACAGGCCCTTGCTCACTCCCACACCAGTGGGATCAGGGAGGGAATCGGAAGGGTAAAAGCTGGAAAAGTCACGGGTTGAGATAAAGACAGCTTAATAGGGAAAGCAAAAAATGCCCATGCAAGCAATGCAAAACAAGGAATTAATTCAGTGCTTCCCATGGGTAGACAGGAGTTCAGCCATCTCCAGGAGAGCGGGGCCCCATCACACTACTTGGGAAGACAAGCACCATCACCTCAAATATCCCCTCTTTCTCCTGCTTCTTTCCCCCAGCTTTATGTACTGAACATAATGCCATACGGTCTGGATTATCCCCGTCCTGGCTGTGTCTCCTCCCAACGTCCCATGCACCCACAGCTTCCTTGCCAGTGCAGCAGTGTGAAAAGCAGAAGAGGCCCTGGCCCTGTGTAAGCCCTGCTCAGCAATAAAAAAAAACTCTATATTATCAACGCTGTGCTCAGCACAAATCTGAAACACAGCGCCGTACCAGCCGCAGTGAAGAAAATTAACTCTACTCCAGCCAAACGCAGCACAGGTACCCTGGGGACCTGGGGGAGAGCGGGTAATTAGAGGGATGCAGTGTTGCCAAGCTACCAGATTTATAGGAGCGCTGGGGTAGGATGTATAGGAGGAGGAGTGACAGTCCAAGTGAAGGATAATACAAAATGCAGCAGCGTAGAAGTGTTATGGGAAAAGAGAAGTGCCGTGGTGTCCTTGTGGGTGGAAATTCCAACTCTAATAATAAATGTAGTAGTAGGATTGTACTACAGGAACACCCCCTCCTTCCCCCCAGGAAATATTAAGTGAGATTAAAGAAGCTGAAAATTTAGGACAGGTATTAATAGCAGGAGATTTCAACTGTCCATACATAGAATGGGTCAGTGCCTCATCAGGATGAGATGTAGTGAGAAAGTTTTCGATGGAGTAAGTACGTAGTTGCTTCCTAGAACAATTAATCCTAAATCCTGCAGGAAAAGATGCTATTTTGGATTTAGCCTGGAGTGGTGCCAGGGCCAGGAGGAATTAGTGGCGGAGCTCACTGATAGCAAGTACAATACAATTAGTTTTAACATCGCAGCAGGAAAAAACAAGGCACATATCTGTATGTGGATATTTAGTTTCAGGAGAGGGACAAGGTAAATATGAGGGTGCAGTTCAAAAATGCAAGAAACCTGCACAGAGCCTGGAGGCTGTTAGTAACAGTGTATTAGAAGCTAAAAAAAACAGCTGTCCCCTCAATCACCTGCAGAATCAGTAGGAAAATTAAGTAGCATATCACAGGAGATGGCTGGCATCTGAGAAATGGAAATCTGATTCAAATGAAGAGAATGGGAAGGCTGTAAAATCTGTCAGGTCAAGTGTAAAGAGAAAATTGGGTTTTCTGATGAAGCCAAGCTCCTTTGGGGTAGTCAGATGCCACAGGGATGGTGAGGGACTCCAGACAGACCTCATAAAAATGACTGAGTGTCAAAAATGGGACATACGAGCTCCAGCATAGATAAATGTACAGTAATCCATCAAGGGAAAATTAAACCATGCCTTCATGATGCTGAACAACAGAACTGGGAGTTATATCTTGGGGGAGAGATCTTGGAGTCATGGTTGGCAGCTGTTTGGGATCATGTGTTCAGTGTGCAGTAGCATGAGGTTCACACAGGCCCAACTCTCAAGTCTGCCCCTCTGGAAGGTCCCTTCCCTCCGGTGTGTTGAACACAGCACAGAGCGTGGTGTCATCAGCAAACCTGCTGAGGTTGTGCAGGACAATATCAAATGCTTTGTGCAGTTCCAGGTAGATGATGTCTGTTGCTCTTCCCTTTTCCAACAACGCAGTAACCCCATTGTAGAAGGCAACCAAATTTGTCAGGCACCTGACAGATACGATATGATGGCAGCTGTTGATGCCTTGCAGCATAATTTGCCTTCTCATCAGTTTTACTTTATACATCAAACTCATGCAAATTAAAATGTTGCTGCCCTTATTTCCCTAAGGGACAGAAAGGAAATGAGGATGGGGCTGGTTGGAGAAAGGCTGTGCGAAGAGCCCTATTTATCAATATAAGAAGGGCAGGGCACCTAGGATAGTGTAAATGCCCAAGGTGATGTTGAGATAGTGCGTGGAAAGGGTAGCGTGAGAAAGAAGTTCATGGGGAGGGAGTCTCAGAGTCCTGGTGTGGAGCTGACTGGGGGAGAGCAGGAGGGTGTATTATGGGGGTAATTCTACTACATTTGTAGAAAGCAGTATGGTGGGAATTTAGGACCGTTCACTTCCACACTAGACTGCAGTGCATACATGTCATATGTGTGGTTGTGTAGTAAAGGGGCATTAGCTGATTCCTTAATAAATCAGGATTTCGGTACTCTGCTGGTACTGGGTGTTCCAGAGGCTCCTAAAACAAACTATTTTGATGCTTAGTCAAATCTGAAAAGCGAACATATGAATCCTGCCTAATGCTGAAGCCATGAGAAGTCTGCCCACACCCAAAACTAATTTTGATAACAGATACGAAAGCAATTTCCTGATGAGAAAGCTCTTAATAGAGGCGTTAATAGCAAACAGCCAGGAGAGGGTCTTGGGCTCTGGTGCAACTAAGCAACCACGCTGGGAAGCAAAAGGAAGCTATGTTATGAAGGGTTGTGCAGTGGCTGGGGCAGGGATGGGATTTCAGGATGACCAAGACCAAACAACGGAAGAGACCCCCTTTGGTTGGTGGCTGTTCAGCTGGTGGATGGCCTCAATGGTTGCTTGTCACGTAGAGCAGAAGTGCAGCACTCCTGGCCACTGCTGGTGTGATGTTGGGGTCAGCTTGGAGTTCCTTGGCCACCCACTGCAAGAGAGAAAGAAGAGGTGTGGGTGTGGCTGCATTGTGATCGGTGTTACAGTGCTCTGAAATTTGTTTCCAGGCAAGAGGCATCTCATTTCTCACTTGTCTGTCCCTGTGTTTGATCAGAGGACTTGGAGTCCACCAGGCCAAGCAGCCAGGGATGGAAATCCTCCAGGAAACTCAGTGTTTTCCTTTGGCTTCCCCTGTTGTTTTTACTTTCTTTCTCTCAGTTCGCAGTAATTTTTATTGGCAACTCTCACTCCTTATGAGGGCTGAAATGCTGAGGTTGGGGATAACCTTAGAATCCATAGGAGTCAAATTGGATGTTCCCATCTCCACTGAGGGGGCAGGAGCCTCCTAAGTCCCTGGAACCTGTGTGGTGTGGCTGACCTTGAACTTCAGGTCTGCGGTGTCTGGCTGCCTGTAGACCTTTGTCAGCTGTCTGGTTTTCAGTGGAAGCCCTCCTGTAAGAGTCGGCTTGCTCATAATAAACTAATGAGTCATGCAAGCATGGAATTTCTTTCTGCCTTACCTTAGGATCAGGTTGTTGCACAAGCAAACTCCGCAACTTTCCCAGATGAGGTTTGCTCTGGCATCTCTTCTCTCATGGAACCTTTGGGGTTTTTTGGCTTCTCTGAGCTGCCCTGAGATATGCAGACAAAAATAAAGCTCTTACGGGTACAGAGGGTATTCCCTGTCTGCTGCTGCTGGCTGCTGCATAGACCCATCATCTCTACACACCCCAGAACAGTGATGTTCTTTTGCGCCTTGCCCCATGCAGCCTCTGTGAGTCAGTCTGTGAGTCGTGCCTGGATGAACCCTGTGGTGGGTGCCTCTCATCCCACGATGGAAATCACACCAGGGTCCTGCTCTCCAGGATGCGTCATGGTGTCTCTGTTTTGGGAAACAGTCGTACGACTGAGAGTTTGAAGATTGCAGCATGCATCGAATCTAGGACGTGTGTTTGGCTCTGGCAGGGAGATGGAGGCTGGTTTGCTTTTCACCATGGGAATGATGTCCTCTGCTCATCCCTGGAGCTGTTCCTGTGCAAAGCCCCCACCCTGTCTGCAGAGGCCATCCCACCCTGGCTCTGTGGAGAGCTCTTCACTGTCTCAAACTCAGGCATGCAGCAGTGTAACCCCTCCTCTCCTAACCGTGTCCTAACCTTGGGGAAGGATTGTCACCTTCCAGAAAGCAATGTGTCACAGTATCTATTTATATAGAATCTTCCATTGTGGATGATTCTTACTCATCTAACTCACTTTTGGAGGCAGTTCTGTCATTACATTTCAGGCCCAGTTTTTGGTTGACTTTGTAAGCTTTCCCACCATTTGGAATTCATTTGGGCACAGTGAGAAAAGGTCTCATGGAACTGAAGATTTCACCTGAGCTGGAAGCACCAACAGAAATCCATAGGATTTACACTCTGAAATCCTGTGGGGGATACAGCAAATCTCAGTTTCTTTGTGCCTTGGTGCCCAGACTGTAAAATGAAACAGTACCTCTGATCCAGGTGCAGTGAGTAAGGAACTATTTAAATAATTGGTGTCCTCTTAAGACTACAGTGGAACTGTTGGCAGAGAGACAGAATTGGAAATGTGATCATAGTATTTAGAGTTGTATCTGATGACTACACTCGTCCCAGACTATGTGCAAGACTTGCTTTGTCTGTCACAGGTATTATCCTGCTTATCTCTAGGCTGTGGCAAGAGATGTAAAACTTCCTTTTTTAATGGGAGAGCAAGGACAGTTTAGTTAGCCAAATTTTAATGACCCAAACTTGGTTTCCCCAAGACAGAAGAGACTGGTGGCAGCCAGTGTAGCACTCCCATGCCCTGTGGAGCTGAGCAGATTCACACTAAACCAGAAGCTTGAAATGTGTTTTCAGTAGAGAAAGTGTTAGTAATCTTGGAAGAAAATTATTTTCTGCCCTTTTTAGAAACAGAAATTCAGCTATGCTGTTCTGTGCAACACAAGTTGCCATACCAAGCCTGAGGTTTCAGCTCAGTTCCCCAGCCCTGGAGTTTGTGGTGGGAGATGGACACACAGAAAAGTCTTGGAGTCTCCATCACTCTGTATTTGGTGCTGCTGGCTGTTGCCCTTGCTGAATCCCAGTGACACATCTGGCAGACCTTCACCTGAACAGTGGTTCATAAGCCTAGGTCTCTGGGGATGGATGTATTTCATTAGTGAAAAGGCAGTAGTATTTCCAAAGGGAGGAGATTCTCCAGGGCCCCCTCCGTCAGTTCATCTGAGGTAGATTTTAACTCCAGCTCCAACTTGGCCTTGGCCCCCTGAGATGAGATTTCTTTGCTGAACCTATTAAAAGACAGATTAAAATCTCTAGGAGAGGTCATTTAGAAAACAGTGAGAGAATTCTAAGGAATACTTGTTTTCCTCTCAATCCTCAAAACAATCTGGGGAATGCGTTTGGAGTCAGTTTCTGAACTTAACCCTCTCATCCCCAGGGAAAATATTCCGTGTGCTGCCCTTGCGCCTGGAATGGGGTGAGCTGGACCCCAGCTCTGACTCCCCCAGCCACTTCGATTTTCTGGAGCGCACAGCAGGGTTTGTGTTGTGTGGGGGTTATGCCACGAGGAGAGGGTGACTAAACCTGATGGGTTTGCAGTTACATAAATTGGCATCAGCCTGTACTGTTGTGTGCACAGCACAGGGATGACTCAGAGGCAGGAGCCGCGTGTGTCGGGGATTGACAGCCCGGGGCAAAGCCGATGGATCCGTGTTGGGTCTCCTTGGGTGCCCCCTCATCTGCCATAGGTGCTGGGGGTGCCAGCTTCTCCCGCATTAGGGAACAGGGAGGTTTAGTACTGAGCCTGTGGGGCTGCAAACAAGTCAAACAGTGAGTCAGCATTAGATGGAAATCCAGTGTTGTGTATGTGGGCTGTTGAAATACAAAAGAGCTGACAGGAAAATGAACCTGTCTCTCCACGGTGGCAAGTCCACCTGTCTGTGGGATGTGGGATCATGTTTAGGTGCAATGAGAAAGGATGGACTAGGAGTGGAACTCAGCTGCGAGCCCTGTTGAGCTTAGGAACCAGCCCAAAAAACTGGAGTGCCTTGTGTTCTACAAAGACATGCCTACTGATTTCATTCTAAAACCAGCTGTATCAATTGCATCCTATACATAGAAATGTGTGCAAAACAGCCTTTTTTTTTTCTTCTTTTTTTTCAACATCAACTCTTAGTGCATTTTACTCCTTAGTTTGTTTGTACTCTAAATTAGTATTCACTGGTGTTCTAAAATGGGAAGCCAACTCCATCGGAATCTCATAAAGGAAAAGATACTTTGTACCACTGAGAAAGATTTTGCTGGTAAGACTCCTCTCTATCAAGAAAAAAAAACCAGAAGAGAATATTTTACCTGGGACTCATTGTGTTCTTTATGGCAATCACCAATATTCAGAACTCGCCTCCAAAACTGCAAGATCTAAAAAAAAGTGAAAAAATCTAAATTTTTATTATTCAAATTAACTTTCTGGGTTATGGAACTTACATTTCCGTGCTTGAATTTTCATTTTTCAGAGGGGATCGGCAGCTTATTTGAAAAAAGAAAGGAGCATGCCATCCCACTTTCCCCCACCCTGCTTAGAAAGCTTTGCTGGAAGGCTCGCTCTGGGAGCCAGGGCGTTTGGAAAAGGACCAGGAATCACAGGAGTGGGCAGTGCTGGCACTGCCTCAAATCCCCTGCTAATAAACACACCAACTGAAGCCAGATGGTAAAAGTGCATTTTTATCATGTTTTATGTGGATTAATGATTCCAATAAACATTTTTCTCCTTTATATATGTTCAGGGCAGCATTTGCGCAATGTCTAAGGAAATTTAGTGAGTTTTCTCTGGCTTTCTCAGTGCTGCACTCAAAGACTGACTTTGTCTGATCTGCCTCAACCTCCTCTCATATTTGCCATTTGTATGAGCCACAAGACTGCAGTGAGACAGTGGTTGCTGATCCCTGAGGGGTCTGGTTTTCCCTTGATGTGTCTGTGGCTCCTTTCACCATAATAAGAGTTATTTGTGCATTTGGAGGGGATTAGTTAATGACCTGCGATGTTCAATCTGCAGGGCCACAGATTGTCGCTCGTGACAGCCACACTTCTGGAGTGCTTTTGTCTTCATTAAGTTTCAGTGCGTGGTAAAAACAAGTATTACTGCCCTCGTTTCAAGATGGGAAGCCTGAACTGTTGCCTGTTTGGTGGGTAAATAACGTGAGCTGCTGCAAAGTAAGCGATTTATTGTGTGTATAGTCAGGGCACTGTGGTTCAACAAGACATCACTCCTGAGCCGCGCTCTTGGAGGGGCTGTGGGTGTCCTCTGAACCTGGGCAGCTGCTGGGAAGTGAGCTTAGCCTGAGAGGAGAGGTAATTGGGCTGACACAGGGGAGGTTGTGTGTGCACACATTTCCCATGACTTTGTGAGCTTGTTTGTAACATGAGAGTTTCTAAGCCCCCGACAGATGTTGGATGTGGGACCTGGGCTGGTGGTGTGCTCCGGTCCATGGGGCTGGGGCTCAGGCCCACCACAAGCCCAAGCCTTCCCAAAGCTGTCACAAACAGTAGGAGCAGTTGTGGACGGAGAACATGGCAGCCTGAAGGCTTTGCTAAGCCCTTGTTTTGTCAAGGAGTTTCCCTGGTTGTTGTGCAGAGTTTGTGCTGGTGCCTGTGGTCACTGTGTTGAGTGCTCTGGTTTTCCATCAGCCCAAGTGAAGCCCTCATCCCAGGGCTCACTCTGGGGGTGGTATTTAGCGTCTGGGAATGACTCATACAGCTGCTGTATGGCACATCTACTCCTCTCCAGATGTAAAATTAAACACAGGCTTTTAGTGTTATCTTGACCTAGACTAATGTTGCTATTTTGGGGTTTTATGTCAGAGGCACAAAAAACCTGGAAATCACTGATGGAAAAGACCTATGAGATCATCCCTTCCACCCACAGGGTTGTTCCCTGCAAAATATTCTCCATCATTTTGTCCAAAGCAATCAAAATTCACTGTAGTGAGAGGGATTCTAACGCTTCTCCAGGGGAACTCTTACATCTTCCAGGATGCCAGGGAGGACTCATTCATCCCCAATCTACAGTCCAAAGTTAATTTTACTTTGTTTAAACCTGCCTGTCCAAGTTCAAGTCCCCAAGACTGGTTCTGTTCTTCCTGCTGTTCATACCTAGCACGGTACAAGGAGGTGAACACGGGCTGCTCAGCCACCTGCAATGGGGTCAGTTTGCAATCAACCCTCAAATACTTGCCCTGGGCCTCTGCAGCTGTACCTCTGTCACGAAGGTTGTGTAGGAGGGTAAGATGCATATCCCAGGGCTGCATCTCCTCCATCCCTCTGAGGCACAAACCTCCCACAGGGCATTTTTTTATTTTGTTGAAATATCTCGTTTGCTGCTTCATGGGATGTGCTGACCCAGACTGATAGCCCAGCTGTGTTTCTTATCAAAGAAAAAAGCAAATTTCCCACTGAATGGGGGTGGGCTGCTGCAAATGGGCTGGTGGCTACCTGATGGACAAGAGCTGGATTAGACCATGTCAGTATGTCCATGTGTTTGGGCTACTGGGGACACCGCCCCTTCCATCAAACCTTATTTCTGAGATGCTGCAGGCATAACAACCTCTGCTAACGAGTATCCTAACATCACTGAGACGTCTATTTTTAATATAAAATGCAGTTACAAAAAAAAAAGAGGTCCCCACATAACAGATTTTACAGATAAACTGGAAAAGAAAATAATCTCTGTCTGCAGGGCAGGGACTCTGTGTGCCAGCTCCCTGCTTCGGCCCAGCTCTGTGTCCCATCTCACCCCCACATCCCCTGGGAGTGGAAATGGAAACCTCTGCTCTGAGCTCTGGCAGGACAAGTGGATACCAGGGGAAAGTTTTTGCCAGTACTTAGCAGGAGCCAGCTCTTGCTCCACCGCAGCAGCTAAACACGAGTGCTCCGAGCCTGCACAGCCCTCCTGGCACTGGCTGAATAGGTATTTGTGGGTTGGTTTTGGGGTTTTTTTTTTTGCACTGGGGTCATTTTCTTCTTGGGCTTCTAAGCACTCATCTGTGAAACATGAAATTGCCTGACCCTGAAGTTCATCCCTGGACTGGTGAGATCCATAAGCTTGAAGAGAACAGTATTTTCCTTCCTTTATACTCGGAGGAGTCTTCAGACTGCAATCACTCAGCAGACAGCAATTTTCAGCTGTCTTTCCTTTATGTCTTCAGTAGGATATGAACATCTTTAGAAAGTGTAAATTTACAGCCAAGGATCACAAAACAATGCCTCACTCTGTGATCTTTCCTGGGCAAGCTTTATGTAGAGACCACAATTGCTACCTCTGAGGAGCAGCAATATAAATGGTTGATAAACAGTGATAAATGGTTGCCCTGAAGGACCCGTCCAAGATGCCTGGGATGACTCCAGGCTGCACACAAGGGATGTGACAAGACAGGCTGTTCAGTGCCATCACCTGGGGACAGTATGCCTGATAGAGATCCCAGGTAAACTGGGATCCCAGAGCTTTGCCAGGGCTGGTGCAGCCCCTCTCATACATTACAGGATGCTGATGGACGAGTGGCAGGAGAGAGGAAAAGGTCCTCATGTCCAAGGAGAACTCTTGATTCATTTTGAGCATGTGCTAGGGGACAGAGGTGTAGAGTGAAAAGTGTCTTTGAGAAAACCACCTTTTGCTCCTCCTAAAAATTCTAGTATTTTTACCGAAATCTGTTTGACCTGCCTCCAATCCCCAGGATGTAGCTCTACCTTCCTCCCATACAGCTGCCTCCTACTAGCCATATTCCCCCATCTCACTTCCATTAATCTTTCCATATTCATCTGACCTTCTAGTGTCTCATTTATTTTGCTCTGTTCGCATTTATTTGCTCTGCAAATTCCTCAGGCCAGGAGCTGTCTCTGTAAAGCGTATAGTGATTGTCCAGTAGAATTTCAGTGTGTAATGTTTTGAGTCCACAAAAAATGGCAGCTCCAGCCCTATAGACTGCTTTTACAGGTTGCTCTCCATGTAACTCGAGCCAACTTTTTAAAATAAAATTAACTTCTGTAACAAAATAATATAAACATCAGGTCTCATCAGAATTTGGCTCTATAATAAGTGGAAAATATGGGAAAATATGCAAAAATTCTGTTCTTCATATCAAGCGCAAACACTCAAAGCATACTGGGTTATTTGTCATCACTGCCAAGCTCTACGGTGCCTGCATCCATTTCTTACCACCCACAAGAGCTGCTTTCAGAGTAACCAGACTGAGTCATTAGTGTCCTTAGCTGCAAATTTTGCTCTTTGAGCTTCAAGCTGCTTCTTTGCGTAGTGCATTTGTGGCGATTCACTGGGGCGTGGATCATTTGTTTTATCGACACATCCACGGGACAAAGGGCTGAGTGGAAGTGAGCCTGGGGTTGGGATATCGAACCTTTTGTCTCTGGAATCGTTGTGGCATGCCCTGGGCTGGCAGGGGACAGCAGCCATCCCAAGCCAGTGGCCTTTGTGCAGTGATTTGGAGGTCATGACTGCGCTCGGAGCAGCCAGGTGTCCGTGCTGCGGAAAACTCACCGGAGGGACATGCGGAAGATGCTCTGCTGCTGTCGGCCATGCAGCAGGGCAGCACGGGACCTTGCCTCTGGGGGATAACGGGGCTGGTTCTCTCTCCTGTGCCCTGCCGACAGGCCCACTGCTTGCAGTACAGTGCAGACAGACTTTTGCCATGGCATCATAAATTCTGGACCAATTATTATTGTTTTACTCATGGAAAACTCAGTGAAATCAACTGTCGGAGCAAAACCCTTCCTCATTTTCTACATTGTGTCAATTTCCAACTAACAGTGGGACCATGAAATCTCTTGGGTTTTATTATAAAATTACTAAACATCCAAGAGGCTGAACCCTTGCTTTAAGTGGAAAGAAAATTTTAGCTTTACTGCTGTTTCTTGCAATGATTCCTCATGTTTCCGTGTCCAAAAAAAAATGACTGTTCAACGTGTCCATTTCCATACCGGTAAAACAGGGATCACAACATCTTTTACTCACAGCAGGATTATGAGCTTGAATGAATTAGTATCTCTGGAGTGCTCTGGTGGTAGGTGCAGAGTCTTTCCATAAGAACTCATGATTCCAGCTAGAGAACAGTTCTGCGTGGTGAATGCCGAGGTTAGAAAGCTGTGAAGCCAATTTAACTTCCAAATTCTGCGGGCCTTGATGCAGCACCAGAAAATCTGTGCATTCAGGCCCTTGATGCTGAGTGGTTAATCAGGATCAGACTCTTCCATGTTCTTGCTGAAACGAGTCAGGCTATGCGCATAATAATGCAATGCTGCTCAGAAATCATGGTAGATACAGGTTCTGTGAATTACTTTTTGTCCTAGACATCTTGAAAGACAAACATAATTCTCCAGCCTTTATCAACAGGAACTCCTTTCCTGAGAGAACCTCTTACTTGCTGATTGAAAGCTTTTTACCCTACCAAAAAACAGCAATCTCGTCAGAAGCGGTGGAGTTCAGCATGGTGTTAGCACTGCAGCAAAAAAGCTCTTTTGCTGTTTGAAAGTTGGAGTTCTTCGCTGGGCCCACGTGTTTATGATGACTAATTTCCCACTCTTATCTAAAAGTTACTTAATCTAAGAGTTCCCAGTGGGATAAATGGAACAGGAGTGAAGGCGACAGTGTGCAGCTGTCAAGGTGAAAAGAGAGAAAATACCCACATATTGCACTAGGCAAGCTCTTAAAAAATGTTTTGGCTTTGCCAGAGAAGATAAGGGTCCCCCTGTAGCTGCAAAGTTTCCAGGAATGAAACTGTAGGTGCTGCAGAAGTTGGAAAAATGGTCATACATGCCGTGTTTTGGGAATGGTCTCCAGCCTGTGGCACTGCTGCTTCATGCCCCTGGTACTGCTCAGTCTTAGTGACACAGACACAGCCTGCCAGCCTCGGTTCCCTCTGAGGAATGGCAGGAAAACACATCCCCATATCCTTGGGGATGCTTTAGTGCTGGGCTGGTGGATGAAGATTTGCACACACCGCTGGCCGTGGATATTCAGGGATCTAAGGCAACAAGTGGGTTTCTGGATATTGGTCTTTTCCCCCAAATCCATTGCATCCCACTTGGGAAGAGTAGGGAACCACAGCGAAAATGTGACCTACTCATACAAATAACTCTTGATTCCAGCTCTAGCGGGTGTGAAGCTGTGAAGGAGAATGCTACAGCTCAGGGTTCATTATCTTGAGGGCATGGGAGTTGTCCTTAAAACCACTGCTTCTCTTGATGGATATAAATGAATTACCCTACTTCTGTTGCCAGCTCATGATTTGCTGAAAGCTCTTGCTCCAGCAGAATCCTCAGGGATTCCTGAATTAACTTTTAAATTAAGCAGAGGAATGGGGTCTGATATCATGCCTCTCATTGATCAGGTTAGACACTGCCTTTGTTTCACTCCTGACTCTTTAAAATGGACTGGGATTGTCAAACTTGTGTTCCTGGAGCAAGCCATGTCAATAACTAGCATTTATGTGAGAATGTAGGGCTGAATGTGTTTTCCCATAAAAAGTTGAATATTTTAGCTCAAGAACCACAGACAAAATATGGCAACCTCATTTAAATCTGCAAACACCCAATAGTAGCTACAAGACTGCTTGGTGTTACACCACATCTCTGAATAGATGTACTTTTATAGAATACCTCACGCTGAAAATCTAATTAATTGGAGAACAGTTATCACATTACCAGCCTGACTGAATTTTTTTTTTGGTGAAAAAATGTGTGTTTAAAAGTCTAAATGCTCCTATTACAATAACTAATTATCTGCAGAAAATTGAAAGCACACAAGAAATTATCAAGAAAGAACATTTAGACATCATCTGTCTTCCTAAAAACACTTGTTTGAGTGTATAAAGAAGAATATTATTGCAGTGTAGATGCTGGCCACTTGGAATATATTTTTCTTCCTTCTTTTTAAGTGCATTCTTGCTATAATTTTGTATATATATATAAAGCCTAAATGGGTAAGATATATTGAATGTTTAACTGGAGCGATTCTCTGGAGAAGATTGACTTCCCTGACATTTCAGATGCGATTTAACTTCTGTGTTACGTATGATATAATGAGAAATAGACTTTAATGGGGAGAAGCAATGGCACAGAGAACTGGTGATCTTGCAGAGCGTGGGTCAACAAGGAGCCTCGCCTCGGGTATTTATGAGCTGTGACGGTGTCACAGGGATTGCAGTTTGGAGAAGAAAACATTGCCAAAGCCAGAGCCAGTGGAGCAGACACCCAGCCACCTATAAATCTGTGTACTCTCACTCCTTGTTAACTGAGGGTGAGGGCTTATCAATTATATGCGACTTGATGATGACATATCTCGTAAAAAAGAAAGCAGCTTATAGTGAAACTTGATAGCTTTATGTTAGGCAAGATGGAGATGGGTCTTTTACAACCCAGCATGGGGTTAGGATAGTAAAATTTACTTCTTCTTAGAGGGTTGTACAAACTGAGAACATCCATGTTTTTTAAATAGAAAATCAGCAATGGATTAGCCCTGTGCCAGTCATTTCCAACAGATTGAAAATTACAGGAGGGAAATAGACAGCATCTGGTTCTTTTTTCTTAGGAAACCAAGAAAACCAAAACAAGAAATGGACCAAAGGAATTCTAGGCAAAGAAAAAAAAAAGATCAGTTATGTAGATTGCACAGGGTGCACAGAGAAAACCCCAAAAAGCCAAACTTTCCTGACTGACACAAGGCAGAGCTCAGACTGCAAGCATTACCTCCTGACGAAGAGCAGAAAGGGGTAGCAGTTTACACCATCACTGGACCAGTGTGGAATAGGGAGCAAGGGGATGGAAATAAGGCTTGAATTATTTTGTTTAAGCCAGCCTTGCTCTTGGAGCCAGTGTGCCACTCTGAGAACTTTGTAAAACTTCTGTCCACTAAAATCTTTGGCTCATTACACAGAGCTCAATATCAGGGTCTGAATTAAATCCATTTATAGTAGCTTTGGAGGAGATCAGGGCTGGGTGGAATGCCTTTAGCAAAGAAACTGAATGTTAATAACCATCCCAGTGAGGCCTGTGCAAACAGTTAGCCAAAGAAAATAACAGTGAAATGAAAAATAAAGCACCTATTCCTCCTGCTTTGCACATGTAGGAAGTCCTAGGTTCAGCCCTGAATTGATCCTTATATATAATCTGAGAATCAAGGGCCTGAGTCGTATGTCTGAGCATGGCAAGATTAAGTGAAATTTATTCTTAGAATGAATATTATCTTTTTTTTTTTTGAAACATTTTCGAGAATAAGATAAAGCCTTCTGTTGCCTTGGTATAACTTTCAAACCAGGCACTCCCCTAGTGTTCTCAATGCCTCCATCCAGCATGTTCAGAGATGCTTATACGTAAAATAATGAAAAGAAGAAAGAAAAGAAGTCGGTGTTCAGGCACATTAATGGTCACACATAAAAGAGTAAGTGAACTTTGTGAAATACTCTCACTTTTTTTTCTGATCGTTAAGAAAGACTGTGCTGATGCCAGTAATAAATAAAAACCAGCTGAGCACATTTTGGAGTTACCGTGGAGCTTTTCATCACCAGAAAAAGCCCAGCCCTGCTGCTGTAATTACATGACGCATAGCACAGTTGTCTCACCCTTCTTTCTCCTTATATGAACAACAACCACTCTGCCACACTTGCTGTATTTAAACAACTGATATCTCCAAATAATCACTTGGTGCTAATAACTCTCTTAAAAAATATTTATTGCAAATAATGACGTCCCTGTATCATTTGTGCTGCAAATGAAGATGCATTAGTTTCTGGAGAGCACCACCATCACCTTTCATTATGTCCTCCCAACACAGCGAGTCCTGATATCCCCAGTGTGCTGTGTGAACGTTCACTGAAAGCCTGAACCAGATTTAAAGAGATGCTGCAGCTGCTCTGAATTTTAGTGAGTGAAGTTAAGTCTCTGTAGCCACTGGTTGCTCTCTCCAAAGCCTTCCTTTCTGAGCAGAGGAGATCTTTTATTTGATTGTATTTTTACAGTTGCCTGGCCCAGAGTCCCCTTTTCTTGGTGTGAATTTCGACATTCACCACCCAAACAAAGACCCCAGAGTAGAGACAGAAAAATTATTTACTTCAGGAGCTAAAAGATCAAAGGTTGCAGAAAAGAAAAAAAAAAGCTTTTGGGGGAAGATTTGCCCAGATTGGTCCTTGTTTAAGAGATGTAGTGCTGTTTTGGTTTAGGACAAAAAAATGGTGCAGTTTTTGGCTTGTGACCACAAGTGGCTGTGTTACCATAGTTTAGTGACTCTCCATTGTTGGCTGTTTGTTGGCTTCAGGATTTATTTGTCTGATTTCACTTCCCACTGTGCAGGGAGAAGTGAGCACACAGCTGGTTACTGCAGCTCAGCTGTACCTCCCCAGGCAGTAAGTCCTTCATCCTGGGTGTACATCTGTGCCTTAGTGCTGCCAGAGGGAAAACACCATTTCTGGGCTCCACAGAGGTGAATGTAACCCCTAAAACATTGATTCACTGATAGACTGCTAAGGTGCTGTGGGGCTGAAGCACAGAGTGCTGCAGCAGAGGCTGAGAAGACTTTGTTCAGCCTGGAGGGGACGTGACCCGAGGAAGACCTTTTTGCTGTCTACAAGCACCTAATGGGAGGATGTAAAGAACAAGGAGCTCAAGTCTCCTCAGAGGCTTGTGGTGACAGGTCTGGGTGCCACAGGCACAAGTTGCGAGATGGGAAATTACAGTTAGATGTAGGAAAAGCTTTTTTACCATGGATATCATCAGATGGTGGAGGCTGTCCAGAGCATCTGGGGCATCTCCACCTTGGCAATGTTCAAAATTTGGCTGGACATGGCCCTGAGCACAAGATCTGGTTGGATGTGCTTTGTGTGGTGGGATAGACTAGAGACCTCCAGGGTTACCAAAATCACTCTGTGACCAGTAACAAATCCCACTGAAGATTCAAAACCCAGGAAGTGAATAGCATTTTTTCACTGGTTGGTTCCCCCACCTTGTGTTGATGGTCTGGGCTCATGGTATGCCCAGTACTGTCTGGATTAGGGTAGTTGTGGGTGTCTCAGAGGCAGATGGAAATCACAGATGGGGTGAGGAATGAGCAACTCACAGCATGGCACCGTGCCTGCTATGGGGCAGGACCTTGGGGCTGGAGGCTGGATGGGCTGGGAGGAGGTGGAGGAGTCCTGCTGTGATCTGAAGCAGATATTAACTCCAGTGAGGGCACAGGTAATGGGTTTTACCAGCTATTTATCAAGCCCAGTTCTGGTGTTTCTTGCTTCCTTGATAACTTTAGGTAGCTGAAGGATGTTGCATTTTCTGTCTTATTTTGAGCACTGCTCCTCGAGCCCTAGCCCTTGAGCTGGCCTCCAGCTGCCGTCCTGCACACCAACCAGTGTCACAGTGTTTTACTGACAGCCCCTCAGCAGAGCCACATGGGCATTCCAGACCCATCTCTGAACCTGCCAGGACCTTTCAGCTGCTTCCCCAACTCTCTTGCCTGTTTCAGCTGCTCCCAGACTCTTGTCTCTTTTGGATGTACCTCAGCGCAAAGAGAGACCTCAGAGCTCAGCCTGGAGGGGAGACACGAGCTAAGTCGATTCTACTTTTTCAAAAGGTTCAGAGCTTTCTATACCAAAAGTGGAAGTTTTGTCCTTGCTGGAAGGAGGACACCACTTCTGTGTCCTGCTATGTGGTTGTTAAAATGTGCCCAGGAAAGCAATATTGGAGGCAAAACAGGAGAGGCTTTCAATGAAAGCTGGAGCATCTCTTTGGAGTCAGTGTATTGCTGATTTGCTCTCAGAGTGAAGAAACAACCCATGGTTAAAACGACTCTGAAGTAAGCAGATGTTTTCTGGACAGGCTCTTAAAGACCTTCAAAGGCAGCTAAGTCCTAGGGAATGAAGTGAACCAGTCTCTCCTGGAAATCAATATACACAAGCTGAATTTTCACATTTTGAAAATGCAGTCAGTTCATTTGGGTGCTTAACCATCCAATCGTCCTCAGCCGAGTGCTCCAAAATACTTGGCATGTATTTTCTTGTCTGCCAGCTTTATGTCTGTGTTTATTATCTCCCCTTGCTGCTCCATAGCTTCTGTGAGGAGCTTTGCAGCTTGTGTTTTCAAAAAGCAAAAGTATTTACCATGGTGTTTTCTTTCCGGAGTTTTGAAACTTCTATAAAAATTTCAAAACACAGTGTGGGCACCAAACAGTTCAACAACAAAAAAAAAATTATTTGAGATCAGAAAGAGATGTACCACTAGATTGAGCTTGTGCCTTTATTTATGATCAGCATCAGCAGGGGGGTTGTGGAAAAATTTTTTTCAAAAGTTTTCTTCATTTTTCCACTGCACCTGTATTTTTCGCCTTTCCGTTTTGGATCCCAAACTTAGTCTTGCCCTGCTCCCCCAAAGTCTGTGGCCCCTGTCCTCCCACCTGGGCTGTCCTGTGCTTGTGGCAGCTGCCTGGCATCAGCATAATGAAGTTCCAGAGAGCAAGGAGCACTGTCCTGCCTTTGGACAGTTTTCTTCCTATCCCAGGGATTTTTTTCCACATTTCCCACCTGATTCACTGTAGCCCTGAAGGGCATCATCCTTTGCTCCTATTCAGGCAAAAAAAAAAAATAAAAAAATCAATATTTAGCTTACTTACTAGTAGAAATGCTACTCAGCAAAACTGATCTGAAGTCATCAATCAAGAAGCTCTGGGTTTTCACATAACCTTCATTTCTTCAAGATGCTTTCCTCAATTTACTTGGAACCACTTGTTCTTCAGACAGCTCAGCTGAAATTGTCCCAGGTTTCCCTAAAATGCAAGAGCCTTTTCTGTGTTTGATCATGGGCAGTTCAATATTCTTCCCAAAACTAAAGGGCGGGAGGTCATTTGAGCTGCAAAGCGCCGAAGGGAGCAGAGGCTGTGGATGAAGGGAGCAGAGGCTGTGGATGTTAAGTGGAACTTGCAGAAGTAATTTGGGTGAGACCTGGTGCTGGCTAGCAAAGCTCTGTTAGGAAACCACTCAGGCTTTCTGCTAGGCATTACACATTCCCAATTTTATGAACTGTGCTGGAATCATGCTAGCAAAGTGAAATGCAGTTCCAGGCATAACCCAGCAGATTTCATTTTAATGGCTGCAGCAGATCTCTGCTTGTGGAGCGGAACATTGGAGCCCGAGGCTGGAGCTGGAGACAGACAGCAAGTGTTCATCCTAGGGAGCCTTTCTGTCTCTTAAGGGCTGCCTGGAAAAAAAAGATAAATATTTGTTGTACTCCACTACTGCTATAATAGGAGGATAAAGAAGGAAAGTGGAAGAGAACAAGCCAAAAGCAGAAGGGAGTAGGATGAGGAGGAATAGGGAGGTGTTAATTGTTCCCTGTCTCTTTGGGATGGATGGAGTGAGTCTGTTGCCCGTAAATCTCAGTGTCACAGCACCCTAGTAATAAACTCCATCTCAGGCAGTAAGACAGATGTATCTGAGGAATTCTGTAATCCTTCCTTGGCTTCAGACCAATGTTTTGGGTAGATCTGTATTTTCCAGTGTTTCGCTGATGGGGCTGGAGGGGATGGCTCCAGGGTGGGGTAAGGCCAAATCCCCATCTGCCCTGAGTTAATGAGTGACGTGGGATGGGAAGGGTTGGCAGGGAGAGGTGGATTGGAGCCAGTTCCTCCTGCTGTTGGTTTTGAAGTGATGGGAGCATAGTGTGGGTGCTTGGCAGGAGCTGGATTCAGGGAACGTGGTCTGTGATGTGGCTCTCCTTGACCAGCCAAGAGCATCCTGTGACTATTACCTGGAGGGGTTGGTGGCCAGTACAACACTGACACTGCAGGTGGTGCTTGGCCCTGGGCAAGCATTTGCCAAGGCCCTCACCTTGGATTCACTCTGTGACTTCAATCAACCTCAGACAGCCATATGGCAAACAGGAAGGCTGAACAGGTAGGAGGCACACAGGGCATGGCTGGAGACCCCGTCAGTCATCCACAGACTTCTTTGTGTGGCACGGTGATGGTTGATCACAGCCCTCACACCCCAACTGAGCCATATCCCTACTCATTCGGGGTGAAATGGGATCATTCTGTGCAGCATGAGGGTCACTTGGCCTTGGCTGTTAGAGGATTTTGCTGTTCATGGTCTTGTTGTTTGTGATAATCTTGGTGCTGTGGAAGGCACAGGGAGATGCGGGGTCTGACAGTAGTATTTACACTGCTGTGATTGGAATAAGGAGTAACACACATAATTCATTCCTAATATTTCACTATGCAGCTTTTTGCTGCTTGTCTCCCTGTGGATGTAATTAGTCGTGGGAGCTCTTTTTAAAAAGTAATTACACCATTAAGCATACTTTGGCTTCAGCCACAAAAACGCATGGTTGGGCTCCATAATTACACCGCTTAATGACGTTACATAATTGTACGTAAGAGTCTATGAAGCAAACAATGCTTGGGCTCCCTCTGACTCGCTGCTGCTTTGATCTCCAAAACAGTTGCTGGGAGTGGAAGCTCCACATCCCACGCCTGGGTGAGTTGTGCTTGGAGAAGCTGTTTTCTTCCCAGAACCACTTCCACTCAGTGTCATAAGACACTCGTGTTCATAACTAGTTGAAGCATTTGGGCTTAAGTCACTGGATTTGATGTTTTCAAGTTTGAGGACGTTTTTAGTGGTTTGGTGACTCATCACAGCGCTGTAGCTGTTGCGGCTGGTGTTCCCAAAGAAGGGAGCACTTCAGGGTCAGCCTGGTGAAGGGACAGAAATAGAAATGGTTTGAAGGGGAGGACCAGGAGTGTAACTGCAACGTGACAGCGTGGTCTTGGCAGGTTGTTCAACCTTTTCATGGGGACTGGATTGGCTGTAGAGAAGTGTGCCTGTCCTTGGCTGTTCCTGACCTCAGTAACAACAGGTCTTGAAGTGGGTGGCACATTCATTTAGAAGGGATGGTAACTTCAGAACACATCTAAAAGATGTTTTTTGCAGGACATGAGTGACCTTGTCATTGGATTGTGTCCCCCACTCATGGACAGCACTGTCCCTGATGGTCTCAGCAAGGCAGAGATGGATGAGGGAGATGTCCCTACAACAGGATCTGGGTGACACTAGCAAAGAGCCACGGCTGCTGCACACCCAGTAAAGAGTGCTCCAGCATTGCTCATGTGGCTCGGGGATGTGGAGGGATAAGGCTGGGATACAGCTCATTTGGTGTGGCTTTCAGCCGTAGCTATCTCTTCCTGGATTAAAATCTCTTTGCTTGTATTTTCAATGTTTTATGATTTTGTGATTTGTTTTTACTGCTTGTTTGGGGCGGAAAAAAAAAGAAAGTGAAATTGTGTGTTTATTGTGTTTCTTTAGTTGAAAGAATCAAATGAAGAGTCCAATCTGAAAAAGAAATCAAAGCCAAGCAACGTGAGCCTGGGAGCTGCCCAAGTGGCTCACTTCCTCTGGGTTTCTAAAAAAGTACATGTCCATGAGACATGTTTTTGTTCCTGTTTCTTCTATACACAATGTTGTGGAAGCTTTAAGTAAAATCTGTCCCCAGATAGGCATCCCTGGGATATGCAGCTGCCAAAACAAAAATCAGGCGACAAAACTGTGCTCCTGCCCTGAAAATAATTAATCCTGTTATCTTTTTCCTTTCTTTATAATCCCTTCTATTTAGTGTGCTTGACACTCTTTTTTTTAAGCAATACTGTGCCTGGCCAGTGTTTCCTACTTGCTCTTTGGGAGGCTGAAGCTGCTTCTGTAGCAGGTCAAGATTTCTGGCAGTGCCCATGTGAGCACTGTGCCAGGTAAATTCTCCAGCTGCAGGGATGACTGGAGGGTTTGACCTCTTTTGGACTGTCAGCCAAGGTTTGAGTTAGTTTTGTGTTCCTTGGGGGCTTATCCTGGTTCTCTCACCATTTCTCTGATGCCTTTTTGGGAAACAGTGCAGTGAGGGTTGTATCCCGGCTCATACCATTAAATTGCATATAGTTCTGTGGAAAAGCGAAGCTGGAAGTAAAACTTTGCAATAGCAGCATGAATTTACTGCATTTCCAGTATCTGTCTGTGAGAGTACTAAGAGGACTGTGGAGGAACTTCTAAATTAGTCAACTCCATCTCCTTGTAAAACCACCTGATTCCTTTTTCTAAAATACCTTACTCTGCATTTAGGCATTTTGTAATCATCTGTTCCTCTCACACATGAGCAGAATAAATGTCTGCTTACACAGGATCAACCTTTTTATTTGATTAAAAAAAAAAAATCCACCACTGCTATTTCAAGGTCCACATAACTTGTCTGCAACAGAATACAGTTGTCTTCAAAGCGTAAGAATACTTTTTTTCAATTTTCAAGAAGGTATTCTATGTAGGAATGCTCAGTTTTGAAGCAGATATTTTCTGAAACCTATTTTGTTAATCTCGTTGTGGAAAGGGTTACACTCACATCTCAGAAGAAAGCACACGGTAATGGATTTTTATAGGGTGAGGAGACACCAATTCTGAATTAAGAGCCAATCTAATATTATTCATTATAATGTTTTCTCCATCTGAATTTTTATTGTTGGTTTGGTAGCCTCTTTGTTCTCTATCTGATTCTCTGAAATTGCCTGCAGAATAGTAGTTTGTTAAAGACTGCTGCATGTCTGGCAGCAGTCAAGGAGTTTGTGGACAGAAGTTGATCTCTGCCATCGAATAAAACATAGACAAGAAGTTTCTTCTGTTCAGAGGAGAATATGAAGGGTACAGAAGAGGCTGTGCTAGCCCAGCTGGTGCCCTCTGTAGTGCTGGTGTGGAAATTGGGACTCTTAGTGCAGCTCCCCTTCGGCTGCTGAAAAAAAATTTTCTGGTGGTTCTTTCCTATTTCCTGGCAGCAGTGCCAGGATGAACCATGTTCATCCATGGTTGTATACTTGGTTGTGTATATGGTGAAGTAAGAGTCATGTGCACTCAGTAGTGTCAGAGGTGGTAAAACTTGGTATTCTGCTGTAAACTATGCAGTTTGGAGCTTCAGTCAAAATTCACAATGAAAAGTCATTTAGCAGATTCAGGACACTTCTTCTCATGTTTTTCACTGACAAGGTACCTAATGCGTCCACTAGCAATATTGACCAGCAGGTTTCCTGCATAGCAGTGTGAGCCTGTGAACATTTTGCCTCTGCTCCTCCCCTCTGTGCTGGCTCCACATTCAAGCACATCATCCAGTTCATGCCCTGGGTCTACTGCAAAAAATCTTTACTGGAGATGGACTGTTGCATATAGAATTTTCCCAGGATGTGAATAAAAGACATGGGAATCATTGCTGCAGTTTATCAGATCTCATCTCTTTCCAAACTAAATTAAAACTTCATGCTTTGGCTGGGCTCTTTTCGATGTCATTGTGCTGCCTCTGAGGTCTGTACAAAGCTGGGCTAAGAAGCAGGGCTGGGAGCAGTAAACCTCCTACTTACCCTGCAGTTTGGAGGGGAAGAAGTTGACTGCAGCTTTCCGGTGGGATCATCTGTCCTGTGTGTTTGAAGGTACCAAAAGTGCAGGGATGGGTGTTGCATATCACAATATATGAAAACTCCAACTGTAACCATTTTGCTCTATTGGAGAAATATGGCCACAGACCCAGGGGAACAGCACGTTGTTTTGGCACAAGTGAAGTTATGAATGTGTGGCACGACTCTGGGGTGTCTAAACTCTCAGCTTAGTGAAAAATTTTGCAGCAGTAAAATTTTGAGAGTAGTGATAGTAGGTGTTGTTACAAAATCTAGAGTTTCTCCTGCAATACCTTACATGCAGGCTGCTCTCTAAAACAACAAAGCCTCTCAGTGGAACTGCCAGTTATACAAAGTAAAGAAAAAGGAAATTTGAAGCAGGTCTCAGACCAAGAAGCATTAGTGGTAGTTAGAACTTCTCTCTTGCAGGAAGTAGCATCCACACTGGCTCTTTTTGAGAATTGTGATCCCCTCTCCAGAGTCCTAAATGCCCCCTGTAGATGAGTGTGCAGATGTGAACCAAAGGCATGTAAGCCCATAGATTCAGCATGGACGGTGATGTGTCTCAGTTATTAAACTGGATACTGATCTAAGCATCTTTTCCAAGAGATGGAAAAATCTCAAGTGTTATCTCTTCTTCATCACTTGTCTTTTACAGTATCTCTTTCCACCCACTCCCCCCCTTCTCTGCTTATAAATGTGCAATTTCCTGAAAAAAAGATTTCCCCATCACTTTTATTTTTAGATTTGTGTTTGTTTACCAGAATCTGTCTGAAGCCTGGCTGGATAGCAATTCAATATCCACTCATTGATTTCCTAGCTCTCATTAGCTTAAATACTTACTTGAAGCAGGGGGTAAGGAGATGTTCATTGTTTATTTTAAGAGCATTAGGGTTTAAGATGGTTTTGGTTTTCTTTTATGTTGTATCTGAATCAATTTTAAAAGGTACCATTTATTTTCTCATTCTCTTTAATGTTTGCTTTTTGGCATGAGTGTCTGGTGGTTTCTGTTTTATAGTACTTTGAAACGGAAACTAAGTTAGATATAGAAATTAATGAGCTCACTGATCCTTTGCCAAAAAAAACATGCCATGGAAGACGCATGTAACAAATTAACCTCAAGATTTCCCTGAAAAATGCTCTTTCCTTTACCAGAAATAATGAACATGGAACAAAGTAATGATGAAGCTTATTTATTTGGTTTTGAGGGGTCACTGTGTTTTTTGGAAGGCTGTGTGACCTAAGGCAGCATTAGTAAACCCTGAATTCTCTTCCCAGAATTGATTGTAAATGTCGTCAATTGAGTGAATTTTCTGAGAATCTAAAACTCATCTTTTTGTTAAAAAATGATTTCAGATCCACAGGGAAGTTCTCTAGGAGAGCCCAGATGAGAGCGTCTGTGTCAGTAGTGTGATTTGAGCCATGATTCAGCCTTTTGTCTCTTCTTGGGCAGGAAACATATTCCCTACAGGGTCCATATAGCTAAGCAATATATTTTATCCTGGTTGGTTTTCATAGCTTAGATCTGGCTTTTCTTAATGCCAAGGCAAGATTTTAGGGACAAAGAGAGTCAATTAGAAATGCATTTTTCTACAGGCAGACACAGCTCCCATGTAGGAAGTTCCAAGAAGAAGAATTGGACACTGAAAGTGGAAAAAATAAGTAGTACTAGAAATATACACTTTTAAAAGTTGATTATTTTTTAAAATTGAGACAGAAATTAGGGAAACTTGGAAGTAAGGAAATTAGAGAAATGTTGCGGTCACCACTTTGCAAAATGTGAAAAGCAAGTATCTTTCTTGCTATAGCTCCCAGCTCTCTGTCGTTCCCTCTCCCCTTCTCTTCCCATTTTTATCTGGAACTGAAAGGATTGCTTTGTATTTCCCAGTCTGGATCGTGCATGGAGTGGTACATAGACCCTCAGTGACTGGTAGGCTGTAAAAAGCATCTTTAATATTCTGTGATTTACACTTTTTATTGATCCTGAATCTTTGATAGGAAACTAATGGTAGACCAGGAGACATCTTTAGATCAAGGCTTGCAGTGTAGATATCTTGTTGGTGCTCCGTCCAAAAAAAGTGTATTTTCTGTAAAGAAGTGTAAAAGATTTCCCTGGGATCCAAGGCTCAGGTGTCATCATTCAGGATGCCAGATCAGTGTATTGAGGAGCTTGTATAGCAGCTGTCCTCACTGACATCTGTTTGCTGCGAAGTACAGAGGAAAGGGAAGATGAACAGATTGTGAATGTACATCTGCAGAAGGAATATACTTTTTTTTTTTTTTTTTGTTGTATTATGAAAATTGCAAAGGTCAGGCTGCAAGTGACAATAATTTATTACAAAAATTCTGCAGTAAACAATTAGCCAGAATACGTAAATTTCACTAGAGGAAGATTTTTTGAAGCAGCATATTTTTCATTGGGAGAATATAATTGCAAATAAATGCAGTACTCTATAAAATATTAGAAGGGCAGAATGGCATGCTTCCAACTTTCAGTGCTGAAGTCTGATGAACAAGTATTTGAACAGAGAAGGAGGAGGGAAAGAAGAATAAAAGATCCATAGCATTTGCATGAGCGGATTATTTTCATCTTGCAGTTGGTATGTTTCTGTGGGGAATCAGTAGTGTCAGTTGTTTAGAAAATACTGTTGACACAGAAATGTGGGACTTTAAAGAGTAAAAATCAGGTTCTTGCCAACTCAACTTGTGATGCTGTCAGTCATCAGCAGCTGAGCAGAGCCTTGCTGAGGGTGTAATCTGCTTTGTTTTTATTTTTCATCCTGGAATCCTACTTTATTTACCTTTTTTTCTTTCTTCAGCTTCATAGTAAGAGACAGTCCCCACCCTGCAGAGTTTGTTATCTAAATAGACAGGACATGGAAAAACAAATACTAAGTCACAAAGTAATTGAAGAGAAAAAGCAAATGAAAATATGGGTGTTCCAGCCTCCTTTCCACCACCCCGCGTCCCAGGAGCTGCCACATTTTGTAATTATCAATTTCTTTCTGTAGTGCTTGTGGTACTTCATGAAGCACCTGAGCAGAGATGGGCTCCCAGCCCTGCTTGGCTGACTGTCAGCTAAATCCACCTTCAAGGGAGCTGCTGGTGTGAGTGGCATTGATTTAACCGATAGGTACTCATGATGTGAGTGGTTATTGATGTGAGGAAATGCAAAGTCCACACATAAATAATGAGCGGAGTATAATGCAGCAAGAGCAAATGATTATGTATTTTGCATGAGAGAGCCATGGGGTTCAAAAATCAAACAAAAAAAAGATGATCTGCAGATCAGAGACTGTGACCAGCATCTATTCCTCCTCCCAGGTTGCTAGGTGGGCTCCATCTCCAAAATGGAATTTTGGGAAGAGGGGTGAAGAGTTCTGCCACCCTACAGCACTGCCTTTGTGGGCACTGGGCAGCCTCTTCCATCTGAACCTGTACTGAATCTATTTTCAAGCACCTGCATCCCCTCATAAAACTTACCTGAGGCCACCTCGGATGTGAATCTCACATGTTTATATGCACAGGTCAGGGGACTTGGTTTTGGTGTTGACTCCTCTAGACATGCCAGTGGTTGAACCAAGGTGACAAAGTTTTTTCCAGGAAATGTAGATTAAGATGACATTTCAGGTGGCAAAAGAGGTTAGACCAAGTTTCTGGGATCTGTGCCGCTTAGTCATTGCTGTTCTGTTTGTGTTGCACTTTAAGCAGTAAGAGCTACAGTTCAGGGAGTGTTTTGGGGTGAGCAGTAATTTTTTAAATGCAGAATTTCAGAATGGGTTTGTACATGCCAGCCCTACACAGAGCTGCAGCATGGACTGCTTTGAGAGTTTGCATTTTTTCATGCTGATGGCAGAAAAATTGAATCTTTTCCAGGTAAAGTGTCCCAGGAAAGAGTCTTTTTGTGTTCTTTTAAAAAGAGATTTGAATGCTGGATAAGAATCACCTCTAAATGTCTCTTCTCATGCATATTCTCTGTATGCAACTTCACTGCAAAGTGTCAATGAGTGCAAACTTTGGAGCTCTCCCTCCCTCCTTTAGGGATTCTCTGTATAGGAAGTAAAAAAAGAAAACTCATTAATTTTAGTTCACAGAGAACTCATCAGAAAATTTAAAATCAAGAGTTTGGGCAAATAAATACTGTTTGGATTCCCTCTGTTCACTGACTTTTGAGCTTTTCAGGCTTAGGATTTCAAAGCTTTGTCCACATCCAATTGGATAATTGAGAATTTCTGCTTGCTTTCCTTCTGTCCTGAATCAGCAGCCCAGCAGGATGGTGTGGAAAAAATACATGTCTCTTGAGCCTTAAGAGAGGCTAAGCTCAAGTCCTGCTGTTTCATAATGGTGAGGCAGCCTCATACCCTCATTTGCAGCTGCTGCAGAGAGCAGACCCTACTCCTGACTACTAGCAGTTGTAAACTGTCCACTTGCATCTGTCTATCTGTTCCTTATGTCTCTCCCAGCAAGATACTCAGGAGTGACGTAGGAGCCTGTGGATGTTATCCTTGAGACTGGCTTGCTCCCATGGTGACATTCAGATCTTGTCACCCAGAGAAAGCTGCAGAGATTTATTGCTGTGCCAGACCTTGTCTGGGTGTAGAGTCCCAGCAGTGCCAGCTTTCCCTTCTTCAGCATCAGATGAGAGAGTAAAGGAGAGGTGCTCCTTGGGCTGGGATTGTTCAAGGAACCACTTTCAATCTGCACATCTTCTCTGGGAAGTGAGCTTTGGAACTGACTGTGTAGGAAACGAGTCTGGAGTAGCCAAAAACACACAACAAAGCACCCAAGGACAGAGAGGGGAGTGATTGCTGGAGGTTTTTGTACTACACAGAGGACCAGGTTCACTTCTGATGAAGATCACTTGCCATCTACTTGTCCCAGATGGGCCCATCCACAAGGGCTGAGCTTTATATATCTAGGCGGTTCTGTATTCTTTCGAAATAACTTAATTTTTCTTCCATATATATATATTTTATATTACTGCTTTGCTGATAATGAGTATTCAGCATGTATTATACAAGTCTATAAATCCATATATGTATACGGTCTGTATGTATATACTGGAAAACATGAGACAGTTTTAGCTGTTGGAATGTACTGTCACAGCGGTTTATTTCCCTTTCTTGCCATCTATGTTTTATTCCACTTGCAGTGGAGGGTGCCTGGGCTCTGGGAGCGAGGCTGTTCCTGGCTGAGGCAGCTGAGACCTGACCAGGACATTGGAGAGCTCTGTGCTCTGGTTCCTGATTTGAGCTGCTCTTTGAAACTCCCATATTTCCATAGATACGTTTTGAAGTGTTGTATCAGCCCCCAGTCGTTGGGACCTGAAAAAATGTTTGACTTCAGACATAAACTTCCCTGTTAAATCTGCATTTGGCTAATGGGGTGCAGTGGACTTTCCCTTGGTTCAACTACTGACACATTTTGAGCCCGTTTCCAGTACCTTTGGGGACAGGCTTGTGCTGTCTGGAAGGAGCAGTCAGGAGCGGGGACGGATTTACAGTACCTGACTACCAGATGCTCATCATCAGAGCCATTGCAAGCTTCCAGGGTACCCTGCAGCCACAGTGGTGGGATCAGGGCTGGTTCAGATGCTCCTGAAACATTTTCATAGTGACTAGCTTGGCCCCATTGTGTGGTAGGTAAGACACAGGGCTGGTTACCGAGCCTGCCTGCAGCTCCTCACGCAGTCTGTATCTACCCAGCTGCAGTGCTGCAGGTGTGCCTCTTTGTGCAACAATGACCTCAAGGCAAGGCTCAGCTCCCCCTTGGCTTATCTGAACGTCTGAATAGCTGTCTTGTGTGGAGAGCCTCCCTTCTGACCATCACATCCCTTGCTGGATGCAGCTCTGGAGTTGGCCCTGTGTGTTTTCACTGCAGGGGTTGGTGGCGTGTGAGGGTTTTTCTTTGGACAGTGCTTTTGGCTCCAGCTAAACTTCCTTCCTCAGGAGGAGCATTGAAGGAACCAGCCCAGGCATGGGCCATTGTATGAGGGCTATTGTAATTTTGGCTTCAGGACTGAGATGTCACAGTGATGGGAAGTGATGCCTTTAAAGGGGAAGACTGACAGCAATAAAAACACCACTAAAACCACAGCCAGCACTTTGCCATGGCAGGCAGATGCAAAAACCGTGAATGGGGGGGAACATGAGCACTGAGATGTGTATTCCAAGAAGGAAGCAGAGCCCTGGTCTGCCACAGCCACAAGAAAAGTGGCTGGCAATGGTCTCAGAGACCTGTACTTTTAATAGCAAATCTCCTTTGCATGGATGTAGGAAGCCTGGGGATGTCTGGAATTGCTGAAGCTTGGCTGTGTGATAATAAGGAGCAGCTCTGTGCTTGCGAGCCCAGAGCTCTGGCATTTCTCTGCTTGGAGCTTTCGTTCCCCTGTGAACTGACACTTCTGCAGAGGCGGGTGTCACCGAAGTGGCATTTTCTGCAAAGAGCAGGAGGCTGACGTCTAAGAGCCATCTCAAACCCGCACGGACACGTACCATAAAGTGGGCACTCATTTTGCGTGCCAGGAGGCACTGACGGGACGTGATGAGCTGCCCTCACTGTGGGGTCAGGGAGAGGAGCCCATGCCCATGTCCCAGCATGGTTCCCAACGGGAAATCTACTTGCTTGGGATTGTGCGAGGGAGAGGATTTAGCTGTGATGCGTTTCTGCAGAGTTTGGTTTCTTGTCAGCCTGGGTGTAGCTTCCGGGGTGGAAAATGATGTGGGGAGGCTGCAGGGAATGTGCTGAACCACGTGAGGGGCAGGAGTGTCAGGCAGAGGGGGAGAAATGGGCATCTGTCACTGCGTTGAGCGAAAATAGTGCAGTCCCAGGGGAGAAGCTGTTCAACAACAGTTAGTGAAATCAGCCTTCTTTAGCGAGCAGAAACTTCCTAGGAAACTGAAGACAAATTTATCTGTAAATCTATTGATTTTATTTGGCTTATATGAAGGATAAGTTTGTCACCATGGCATATGCCCTATAGGATGGAAAACTCTTTTCACTGCTTAGTGGTAACAGTGAACAGTGAATGTTTTTAAGCCTCATTTTTTAGGTGGGTTTTAACTGAAAATGAAAATGAATGTGAATTTTTCTCAGAAATTTTATGTAAAGTCTAGCTTTTTTTTTTCTTCTTTGTATGTAGTAAAAATGTAGAGAAGATGCAATTTTATCAAGAAGTATCCAGTTTTTTTATATAAAGGTTTGTGGAAAGAACTCTTAAGCCTGCTTCAGTGCTGTTCTGTAATAACTTATCCATTTACTTCAGAAGCTTCACTGATTAATTTCATAGTTACACTCATTTCCCTTCTTGGAGAGCCCTATATTTAATTATTTTTAATAAGAGGAATATGAGTCATATTATTCAATATCTTACTATTACTCTTCATCTTTCCAAGGATGTCGGAAATAGAGAAATTTGTGCTTGGCATTTTGATGTACATGATGGAAACACAGTAGATAGAAATTTCCTTCAAGAATGTTAGTCCTCACATAGATTTGTGTGTACTGCTTGCAAATTTAACTCAAATTAAAGTAGTGCACAGAGAGCCACATGAAGTTAAAGCCCATTGTTGCAAATAAATGTGAAAGGAGAATCTGTGTCCTGAAGAGCTTGGAGTGCCAGACCAAGGGTAGACCTATAACCCAATGGGGTTTGGAGCCAGGTCTCTTGAATTCAGTCTTCCTACCGCAAGACCATCCTTCCCTTCCAAACATGGTGATTTAAAACTTCGGGCCAGTTTTTCCTAAGTGCTGCGCATCCGCCAGTTCGCAGTAAGAAGAGTCAGTCACGCAGTCTCATTCATTTTTTAAAAGGGGGGGTGCGGAGGATGCAATAACAGGACATCACACACACCTATCAATATGAACATGTGAAGCCATTTATTATTGGAACACTACACACGTACATAGCAATTTTAGTTCTGACTCCATAATGTTTCGAACATCGTGCGGTCAAAAGCAGTATAATGATTGGGTGCTTGCTACTGTTAGCATGTTGTGTCTAAACTTCTGATTGGACACTTGCTGTGACAACTATCCACCATATTCCAGCTTTTCACATCCTTTTTGTTCAGCATAATGTATCAATCTTGTATGAACTAAATTATTGTTTCAGCAGTTCTTAGACTATAGTTCTTTCATACTGCTAAACTAACTTATTGTTTCAGCAATTCCTAAACTATATTTCTTTTGTGCTGTGGTCAATACATCCTTATTTCATATCCTTGGGTTGTTTCTTCTCTTTCCTCCGTGGTGTTGTCAAAGGTAGTGTATCCTTTACTCAGCTTGTTTCAATGCTGGGAAAGCTGGACTGTGCATTTCTCGAAAGCTGGGTTGTGCATTTCCCAGTGTCCGTTCTCCTGCAAAAAATCCTCAGCAGGGGGAGAAACAGTACACACTGAATATAACTTTCCTGGCAGTATTGTGATCATTTCCAGCAGATTTTCTCAGCTACAAGGCAATGATTTTTTGTTAATGAAGTACAGCTCTGTTGTACTTCTATCCCCTTAGAATCTGCTTTTTTTTTTTTACAGGCTGCAGGCTGATCTCTGATATCGTGCCTTTGGGCAATATCCTGCAGACAGTCTCAGTGCCCTCCCCCAAGTTACACCACATAATGACTTGTGAAAGAAAGATAATTCAGATCAAGCAAAACAGGAAAGTTCAATGCAAAGAAGTAATAGCACAGCTCTTATCCAGTTCTTTTCATACCACAATCTTCAAGGAATCCATGAAAGTACCTTTGTTTATTTATAGTTTACAGATGGGGAAACACCCAGAAGGTCCAGAATTACTCAGCAAAACAAGAGTGAATCAGAACTAGGTTGTGATCTTAAACCTCCTGGCCATACTCTTACTGTGACTTTTTCTGAAATTATTGTTATTTAACAGAAGTTTACATGGTTATTTTTGGTGGGATTTTTTTTCCAAAGTGAACGTTGTTGATGTTGATAATTTAGTTTTCCCAGCGAGTTTACCAGAGAGACATGTTGAAAGATGGGACTTCTTTTAAACCAGGGCAACTGGACAAATGTCTGTCATCGAGGGGATGTTGTCGGTGGAGTGTTAGAGGTAGGGAGAATGTTTTACACATTGGGACAGAGTGAAGTGTCAGCATCCCATGGCACACTTCAGCCAGAACTCATGTCCCAAGTGTATCAAACAGTTCTGCCAAACTGATAAGGCCTGAAAGTTGTCCAGGAAAGCTATTTCATACTATAGATACTGCCTACAAACACACTGGCTTCTCTTTATTTTACAGGATGTATGCAATATAAATTCTCTTCTCTGGTCCATGGTTCTTCAAAGGGAATAGGAGTAAGAGGGTGTAAAGTATCCTTTTTTTTTTCCCTCTGTACCCATTAATCTGCAGAAAATAAGGCATTGCCCCTTATGTCCCTTGTATCTGATTTGCCTGGTATTTCTGGGGACTGGGCTGCATGCAGCCCTGAGTGCTTTGCTAATTCTGACACAGCGCAGCCTGTTGAAGAGTTGAGGAAGCTGAATGTTCGTTCTTGCACTTCTGTGTTCTGTAGGATTGTAGAAAATAAGAAGGGTCATCAGCTGCCAGCTTGACACTGGATTTTCTTCCTTCTCCATGGCCAAGAGAAGCTCGCACATAGACCACATGTCTGCAGATGCTGCTCTTGAAACTGGTCTTAACTTTTTTTCAGTATCTAGATCATTGCTTTTCTCCCTGTAAGCCCTGTTCAGTCCTGTACAAGCTACTTCTTGGTAGGAAAGGAAGGAAAAGGAGACACCTTTGTCTCAGCTTCTGCAGACATTCTTCATGTTTTCCTCATGTTTTTGTCATTGGTAACAGAGAGATGTTGGTGTTTTGTTTAGCCATGAATATTCATTGCTTGGTTCTCCTGATTTGTGCTTCTGTTTGTCCATGAGTGTGAAATGAAGACCAGGATTAGACTGGCCACCTGACTTTTCTGAGGAGATTGGTAGCATGGGGTGAGTCTAGTTTTGGGCTCCCAGGTCTTCAATGGGCCTTGCTTTGGAGGATGGGCTGTAGTGGCACAGGGCTTTGTGCATATCTCATGTAGCATGTGAGGGTTCCGAGTTGTGCTGTTATCTCCCTTCCTGTTTTTATCTTCCCTCCACCATCTTTCAGTATTTCATGCTTTGAAAAAGTTGTTCTTACATAATCTAGAGAAAAATATAGATAAAATGTGATTTTTATTGTCCTTAAGACATTTTAGAGCTCCTGAAAAAGACCGATCGTTGCCAGGGGTCACACCATGCCTCATGGAGACAGGCAGGAAATGTAATTTTGCATACATAAATAATAGGTAAATGCTCATTTTCCAGCTCAACAGGTCATTCATGGGAGTCACGGCCCTGGAAAGTCAGACATACACACTCAGCTCATCAGAAATTTATTGTAAATTGGAAAAAATAGTGTTAGTAACATGGTGAACGGAGTCTAAGGCTTGCAGTGGGACTTTGGATTTTCCTTCCAAATTTTTCAGCATTATGCAAGCTAACTCAAAGTGATTTCAAAAGCAGACTGATGTAGAAGGCTATGTGGAAATTGGTGTTATGGCAGGGTTGGAGGAAGCTCCGTGAGTATGGTTTACTTTGCTATTAGTTTGTTTACAAATTTTGAGTAAAATGATCATATTTGGGTTTATGTTGATTTGGCAGCATCTACCCAGAAACAAAAATTGTTGAACAGCTAAAACAACTTGAGGCAGACCAGGGCATCTTTCCTATGTAATCAAACCACGTGTCATGAGGAATTTGACCTGGGAGAGCTTATTTTACATCTTTCTTTGGTAGGTTTGCAGGGTCGAATTCTCTGAGCTGGGAGTTGAGCGGAAGTGTCACAGGGAAAGATAGCTTGCTTCAAAATTAATTACAGTGAGATAAGGGTTGTGAAATAGAGCTGTTCCTTTTGGAGCTGTCAGCGTCTCCCTCGCGCTTGTTCGGTGTCGTGTTGCCTTTTGTGGATGCCGGTGGCATTCCCAGTTATTAATCCCATTTGTCATTCATACCATCTACACAGGGTCTGGGGAGAGCTCAGTGTACTCAGTGACACTGAGATTTGGAATTTCTGTGCCATAATGTGAATGGTTTCTCCTTTTGGCCTTTTGCTGGAAATGGCTGAGGCCTGATATGTTCTGAATATTATATGTGAATTTCTCTGAATGATGTGCTAAATACAGCCAGGATCTCACAAATCAAAAAATGTGAGACCCAATAGGTCTTGCTGACTTAATACTTCTGAAGGAGTGTTTTGGAAGAGTTGTTTGAAGTGACTCCTCGATTGCTCCCACACAGGCAGCTGGTTTGGAAGTAGTTACTAAAAGTAAGGGGGTTGTGGGAAGAACAATACTTCAATCTGACAGGTTTGGAAGTTACATAATTTCAATGGTTTGACGAGTCTGTCACCTATTAACGGTTATTGAATGGCTTAAAGAAATAATGTGCTGAGAAAGTTAGAGGCTAAAAAGATGAAGCTGGTGTCTATTACTATTTTTATTGTGCAGCCCCATCACCTCAGGCAGGAACCGGTCTTCTCTCCTAATGGAACTCACTGTCCCTACAATATTTGGGATTTAATATGAGATGTTTGGTCGGTCTCTGCCTCTGTTTTTTCCATCAATTAAATGTAATAATATTTTCCTTCTTTTGCAAAACACTCTAAGATTTAAGAAAAAAAAAGATAGCAAATGGAAGTACTATTAATTATGGTTATTTTATTTAGTGTTTTATTGATTTAGTGCCATCTTACTGTTAGTGTCAAAGATTCACAGAGAGGTTTCGTAGAAATTCAGTATCTCCAAGAGAAAGAAAATTCACGGAGAATGAAGAAGTCAGAAAAAGGCCTCAGAGATTGGATCTCATTAAAGGAGATGATAGAAAAGAGTCTTAGACATCTTTCAAAATGTAAATCATACTTAGAGGACACATCTGAAGCTAATGCAATTAGGCATAATGTGAGATTAATATACTTGTTTCAAATTATCCTATAATCAACCCTTTAACAAAAGCACTTAGTCCAAATCTGGGTAAATGATAAAGATGAACGATGAGAAGGAGAAAGTACTTGAAGTGAGTGAAGAGTTATAATAGTTTTCTTGTGGTTTAATCCTGCTGGCAACTGATCCCCACGCAGCCATTCTCTCATGCCTTGCAACTGGATGGGGGAGGCAATTTGAAAGAGTAAAAGTGGGAAAATTTGTGGATTGAGCTAAAGACAGTTCCATATGCAAAAAAAAAGCTGAGCATGTGAGCAAAGCCAAACGAGGAATTCATTCACCACTTTCTAGGGGAAGAGCGGATTCTCCATCCCTTATTCCATACCGTTTACATCATGCTCAGGTACCACCCTATTCAATACAATCTCTTTAACCACCACCCCCTTCCTATCCTTTGATATAAAACACAGGTGTCATTTCTCTAGTCTATGGACCACCCCTGTAGAATGTCCATAGAATCCCTATAAAATGTGCACAGATATCCATCAAATGTCTGTTGAGTTCTTTTAGTTCGTGACTTTGGGCTCCATTTGTCATGGTGCTCACTTGGGACAGGAAAGATGGTGTGTTGTGTGGAATTTTTGGGCACCAAAGCCAGCTCAGGTCAGGTTCCTTCTTGTAAGGCTTCTCCAAGGCTGTAGTAATCCCTTTAACAACTCAATGGCTTACAACAATTTAAAGGTTTTTCCATTACGATCTCCAACCCTGGTGCCTTTGGGCCAGGGTTTGACATTGTAATGAACTCTTCCCCTTGCTCCTGCTCTGGCTTGCCCTTATCCACACATTGATATCCCTGAGGGCGTATCTGCTCCAAGTGGAGCCTTATCTGTGAGCCGTAGCCTCTCCCAGGGGTGTACCTGCTGTGGTGCAGACTCACCCACAGCCACAGTCACCTTGAGGTGCACCTGTTCCCCATGGGCCACAACCATGGCACTGACATAACCGAGATGTACCTGCTCTGGTGTGGACATGTTCACGGCTATGAACACTTCGGGATATCCTGCTCCCATGTGGGCTCACCCACAGGTCACGTTGACTGGAGTTCACACTGGGGTCCCAGCCTGGCCAGTACAGCAGCACAGAAGCAGCAGCGATGCCCTGGCCACCTGCCAGCCCAGTTGCATCGCTGTTGCTGTTATCAGGATGTTCCCAGGCACAGCGGAGTACGTTGATAAGCCACATGGCAGGACAGCATGCAGTGAAAGCAAAAAGCAGTCACTAACGAGCACTAGACTCAAACATACAGTGAGGGAAGCAAGCCCCATGGCAAGCACAGGAGTCTGCCAATTAATAGCTAATCAGCAGTAACAGCTGTAAATTTGATCTAGCATGTTTCAATCAAATAGTTTGTTATCTTGAACCCTTTGAGCCCCATGTTGGGTATGAGAAAGGACTGTCATGGTTTAACTCCACTGACAACCCAGCTCCACGCGGCTCATCTTCCCCCAGTGGAAATGGGGGGTAAAATTAGAAGAGAAATAGTGAGAAAGCTATCAAATTGAGGTAAAGACAGTTCAATGGGTAAAACAAAAAGCTGCATGCACAAGCAAAGCAAAACAAGGAATTCATTCACTGCTTCCCATGGGCAGGTGTTCAGCCATCCCCAAGAGAACAGGGCTACTTCATGTGGAACACTGACTTGGGAAGACAAGCACCATCACTCCAAATGTTCCCCCTTTCTTCGTTCTTTCCCCAGATTTAGGAACTGAACATTGCTCTGTATGGTCTGGAATATCTGTTGGGTCAGCTGGGGTCTGCTGTCCTGGCTGTGTCCCCTCCCAACTCCTCGTGCAGCCCCAGCCTCTCATGGTGGGGTGGGGTGAAGAGCAGAAGAGGCCTTGACTTTGTCTAAGCCCTGCCGAGCAATAATGAAATCCCTGTGTTATCTATGCTGTTTCTAGCAGAAATCCAAAACACAGCCCCATATAGGATACTCTGAAGAAAATTAACTCTGCCCCAATCAAAACCAGTACAAATCTCCATTTCTACTTGACTCCAGCCAAGACAGTCTGTGTTGGGTGTCCCATTTTACAGATGGAAGAACTGAGGCAGGGGTGAAAAAAGTTGGTTTTGCTCTGCATCTGCGCTGGTGTCTGCCTAGGGTGAGCATCACTTGGGCTCTTTTCTAGGGTTTGGAAGAGAGGAGGCAGCAAGATATGAATCATGCTACCATCCCCCACCACCTGTTGGCATCGAGCATGTTGTCAAATGGGCAAAGAGCGATTCTATTTGATGATGTTTATGTTTATCTTCTACGTTTATCCATTTGTGATTTGGATGTGATTGAGTTTCAGTTATTAAAGTACACATAGTTTTGACAAATCCAGGCAGTTACAACTCCTCTGTGAAGTTAGATGCAATAATTTTTTCGTTGTAATCAAGTGGAGGAGATGTGAATATGGCTGCATTTTGCTAGCACTGGTCCTGCTGCTATAGACTCATGTATCAGTATATGTGTACACACACACACACACACACTATAAATAATGAATTTGAAAAATGCCTTTCTGCTCTTGTGGCCAAGGAACATCCTCAATTTCTGGCACTTCAAGTTACATTAAGAGAAGAGTGGCTTCTGAAATTAGACTTCCATGACATGTGACACAAGAAATCTTTTTTACTAGGAGTATTGCTCTGACTACTTACTATCC